>VKHH01006217.1:0-23482 GCA_015144975.1 Epipyxis sp. PR26KG
CATAAAACGGTAAAATGGAAAAAAGTCCGTTAAAAAGTTATCTATTTGCAAATTTGAAGATGGATTTATGTTTCAAAGTTTTAATTCTGTATGTAATGGCTTGATGAGATGTTTTAGATTGTGCATATATTCGGGTATTTACCGCGGTTTTTTTTTACCATCATGTCTGGGGCTGGGCCACACACCAAAATAATTTCATTTTATTTTATTTGATTTGGATTTTACAAGTTTGTTGTTCGATTTGGTTAAACATCTGAATCTGAACATCTGAACATATTTATAATCCATATTATTAATTTTAACTTGCACCGAGTTGGATAAATTATTTGTCAAGACTCATACTAGAAATGAATGACTTCTTCTTAAAACCATTAAACCCGATGCAAATGTTATCATTAATATTAATTGCTATAGCTGTAGCTGTAATAATAAGTTTGGGTAGCCTAGGTTATATAAAAGCTTCTTATGAAACAACCAGCACCAAGCATATCGCTAATACGGCTGATTCCAAACTAATGGAGCGAGAAGGTAAAATAAATTTGTATTTTTAATCCAAGGAAATTATTTATATTAAATTAATTGTTTTGCCAATGCCCTTCTCGATCTAGATGATGACGATATTGAACATATTGAAATTAGAGGTATTACCTTAAATCAGCTTTACGAAATCTTGTTCGAAGTTAAACGCAAGTGCATTGATGGAAATTGGAAAAGAGAGGAAGATGGAAAATCCAAAATAACGCTTTGTGTGGAAAATGTTAATCTTGCTGATGTCAAAGATATTGTTGATAAGCATATTCAGAATTACAGCGAGGCTAACAATGTTGATAAGCAAACATGCACTTATGTTCAGACGTTGTCAGTTGACAACAAAACTCGAAAACAACCAGATTGGATGGTGTCATTCTGGTCTGGAGTTACATTACAGTCGTTTATTCATTGCTTAGAGCAGCATGCAAATGACCGGGGTTTAACTAACGATACTCCTTATTGGATAAGTACATTTTGTAACAGCAGCAAGGATGAAAATGAAACTCAACTAAAGAACACTTCATTTCGGAAAGCCTTGAACTCTGTCTCAGGGTTGGTCAGTATTGTTGATAAAGATTACGAGGTTTACAAAAGAATTTGGTGTTGCTATGCTATATACATTGTTTTGGTTGAAAATGCTGAGAAAAAGCCGAAGCAGAAACTAGACATATACACTGCTTACAGTGGGGCAGATTTTATTGGAAACTTCAATGCTGTGGGGATAACGGAAGGTTTTGCCAAAGTTGATAAAAGAGACAAAAGAGACAGGAAAGCATCTGATAGGAAATCATATGCTACCAAAATAATTAATTCCAAATCATGGAGAGAAGGATACTTTCCCTTAGATAGGATCGAAAATGCAGCCAAATTCGATGTTTGGAAAGCTCAAGCTGCACAAGAAGTCGTTCGTAATGGAATATTAAATGCTATCGCAGGAGTTAAGAAAGCTAGCAATGAACTACAGTTTAAGGATCCCGAGAAGTATGAATACTTTAACCGTTTGGTGAAAGGCAAGTTTATTGCTTCTGCTTTCATGTCTCTCTTTCAAAAGTATGGAAATAAGTTAGACAAATACTACTACTCTATTCTAAAACAATCCTCAGTTCCCAGTCTAAATTTCCTCAACTTCTCTGGAATGAACAATTTTAATGATGAAGTTGCGGCTCAGTTAGTTGATCATCTTCCCCAGTCAATTACAACACTGCAGTTTTCTCTGCGGAATTGCGGTATTGGTGCAAAAGGAACTAAAATATTATATAAAATACCTAAACTTTTTCCTTACCTTGAAAAACTAGAAATTATTGATGCTTTCTATGGAAATGAGGCAATTGATGTTTTGGTTGAATCTCTTAGATATCGCTCCACTAATTTTAAAATGATGACTGAATTGATCTTGACCAGCAATAATCTCAAAAGCAAAAATCTTTTGGATTTATTTACCATGCATGTTTTACCGGTCCAGACTTTGTCCTTGAAACACAACTTTATTGAATTCCAACATATAGAATCAATGCAAAAAGGAGCAGATCGTTTAGGAGTAAATTTAATCACCGATTATGATGATGACGGCGCAACTTCTTCAAAATCTGTTGTTGTAGAAGAACTTTCGTCATACAAAAATATTAAAGTTTTTTTCCCTCTCGAACCTGAGCAAAGTGGTATCACGATCAATCAATTGAAGATGGTTATGAATGAAATAATTGAGCTATGCAAAGATGGAATTGAATGTTTTAATGGTGTTGTCAAAAGAGATCCCAAAGATGTTAATCTCCATGACATCAAAGAAAAAATCCTAAAAGATTTCACTTGTGATGTGCAACATCCTCATAATGTCAATATTAAAAATTGTAGTTTTGTGGAAAGGATTGTAAAAGGGCCGCAAGTAGTGAATTGGTTCGTCAGTCATTGGTGGGGCGGTTCAATTCAGTCGATGATTGATTGCTTGGAGCAGCATTGTTTGGATAGAGGGCTTGAGCCAGAAGAGACTTATTATTGGATTTGTGCGTATGCTAATAATCAACATACTGCCGATGTTGATCTGGATGGAATTGAACCAGATCAAACTCCATTTTATAAAGCCTTGAAAAGAGCGGTTGGAACTGTCAGCATAGTGGATGAAAATTGCAAAACTTATAAACGTATCTGGTGCAACTACGAGATATACGTCACGATGATTGAGAATAAGGAAAAAGAAAAGAATAAAGAAAAATTCTTGTATGATATGTATGCTGCTAAAACCGGTGTCAATAGTCGAACTGGTCGGAGTTTTCGAGCTATTGGTATTACTGATGGTTTAGCGGCAATTGATGAAGGGCATGTTTATAATAAAGTTGAACGCGAGTCATATTTCCCATTAGAAATGATAAAAGAAGTTAGCACATTTCATATTTTGGATGCCGAAGCTTCTATAGCATCAGATAGGCCCTATATATTGAATGCAATAACTGGCTATCGACCAAAAGAAAATGGTTTATTTAAAACGAAACATGTCATGTACGAGAGATTGAACGAGGCTTTACGTGGTCGAATCGTTTCATCATCCTGGATCCAACTATTCAAATCTAATTGTTACAAAAATGATCTTAGAGATGATTATATCAGCTATTATTTTCATTCTTTACTTCGTAAATCTTGGTCTGATACTAAAGTGTCAAACTACCAGCCCACGAATAATAAAATCAATATTAATGATTATTATGAAAAACTTCATAAATCACGGGTGGATCATTTACATCATCTTGACTTTTCGAAATTGAGCAGTTTTGATAATGACGCTGCCATCAAATTAGTTGATTCTCTCCCAAACACAGTAAGATCGATTGGTTTCAATCTTCATGGTTGTGGTATTGGTGATGAAGGTACCGCTAAATTATATTCTTTACCTGTTATACTATTGCAGTTGGAGAAATTGACGATATTAAATGCTGAACATGGTGGCGACGTAATCAGCTGGCTTACAGAGTCATTATCATCTAATTTGAATAATAACTTGGCTATGCTCAACATCAGCAGCAATAACATTAATGCAGATGAGGGGCATTTATTAGTGGAAGCACTCAAAGTAAACCGCAGCTTAACAGAGTTGGATTTATGGGGTAATCACATTGGACAAACTGTGATCGGCGAATTGGCAAAAGTTTTGGAGTATCGTAAAACTTTTAACGAGGAAGTAGAGAATAAAGATAATACATTCAAGGACCTGATTGTGAAGAATATTGATCTCATTTTAGATCCTGTAAAATGCGGTATATCATTAGCTCAGCTTAAAGACGTGTTACTTAAAATTAAGCGTGAATATAAATCCTGGACTTACACCAAAACAGAAAAGTCTCTGAAAACTATTACTGTGGATGATATTGTTGATCATTACATTAGACCTCGTACCGAAAGAAGAAAGTGTAGCTATGTTGAAACGATTGCCTCAGCTGCTCAGGCTCCGAAGTGGAGTGTTATTATTTCACTCAGATTACCGTTTAAATCATTAATTGATTGTATTGAACAGCATGCAGTTGATCGAGGTCTTCCATCTGATACTTACTATTGGATTGAACCATTCGCTAGAAATTGTTGGGACAAAGGAAGTGTTCATTACAGCAGCAAGTTAAAAGATAATTTGTTTCAAAAGACATTGGATGCATCAGATGGTGTGGTCGATATTATTGACCCTCGTTGTTTTTCATTTGATAGAGTTTGGTGTTGCTATGATAGGTACAAAGCATTGGAAAATAATGAGAAGCTGTTTGACATTTACACACCATTATCGACTGTAGATCCTGAAGTTGATATCGCTCATGATTCACAAGTCTATGCTTCTGGTTCTGATTCACGATCTGTTGCTGCCACAAATGTTGAAACCTATAAAAATTTAGAGGATTATAATACAACTGACACATTCGATAATAGTGATATTTGTAATAATATTGGTACTAGTCTCGATTCTGTTAGTGGCAATAGAAACGTTAATAATTTGATGAGTACATCATCGAATCAAAATTCTATGTCTATATGTGAACCGATTCTTGCTAATAATATGGGTACTAACAATGCTTCGTTCAGTTTAAGCAATATTGAAGATTATTCTTCACCACCCTACAATAAGTAAGTAATTATTGTTCTAGTTATGTATTGTTTGACTTATTTCACCATTTACCATAGATTTGCTGTTTCACCGGCCTCAGCAATTTCACATGAGAGTAATGAGAGCTATACTTATTCTGATACTATTGGCAAATTATCCACTTCTAATACAATTGAATCTGGGTTGAAAGCTGTTGGACTTCTTTCTGCTTTTGGTACAATTGATAATAATGATCCAGAGAGCAAATATGAGCGAGAAATTAAATTCCCTTTAAGCATTCTCAAGAAAATGTTACAATTCGATATAACTTCTGGATCAACATCAAATGAAAAAGACAAAAATCGTGCGCTTAATGAGTTAATAGATAGAGATGTT
Organism: Epipyxis sp. PR26KG; assembly: GCA_015144975.1. Classification (NCBI taxonomy): domain Eukaryota; class Chrysophyceae; order Chromulinales; family Dinobryaceae; genus Epipyxis; species Epipyxis sp. PR26KG. The sequence goes on from VKHH01006217.1 coordinate 4,985, forward strand.
GCAGAAATGGATGAAGATTTCGACCTAAATCATTCAAAGTATGTGAAGATCAACAACAAGGTTCGTGGATCAATCTTAGTTTTGGGTTGGACACTATTGTTTGATAAAACAACTATTTCAATTAATGAACATGATGTAACTTATTTTCGAATGCTGAAGGAGTCAAATATCACACATATTCGGTTTCTCAATTTATCAAAAATATCTATTTTTAAAGATCCTGCAAAGGTAAAAAGCTTAGTGGACTCATTACCCATTAGTTTAATTGAATTGAAAATACGCCTTTCCAAGTCAACTTCTAACGATTATTCAAATCAAAATCAAGCTATCATAGCATGTTCTGATCTACTCTTCAATTTGCCTAACAGGCTACCGGATTTAAAAGTTTTTTCAATTGAAAACACTGCATATGGTGATGAATGTATTCATGGTTTATTGGCTCAGATTAATAAACCTGATTGCAAAATAACATCCCTTCGATTACATGATTGCAATTTGACAATAAAATCTGCAAATGCTTTCAAAAATGTTTTGCCAACTAATAAGACATTAAATGAGCTCATTTTATCATCCAATAGATTTGGCAAAGAAGGGAAGATTAAGATTATTGATGGTATCATAGAAAATGAAATCAAAACGTTGAAAAAATTGAACATAAGTGATGATAGTTATGATCACACTGCTGATAAAGAATTGTTGGATAAACTTCAGAAATGTGACTTTAAACATTTATCATTGGCAGATAATGTTACATTAAAGACAAAAATGACCGAATTAATCCGTCAAAATTCAATTAATGAAGATTATGAAGTTTAAAATGTAGTTTTTCATGGTTGTATTTGAGTCGAATCAAGATTATTTATTTTATGGATGATTTCAAAGTAATCCTATTATTTGTTAATTATTCGAATATGTAAGCGAAGGAATGCTTGTAAATGAGGAGAGATTTTCAATGGATGATAAGTTCTAATAAATGGCTGGTGGAGAGGGTTGAATTTGAGCGAACCTGCGATGAATGTCTGTGGATTCAACGCTTATTCGAACAATATTATTATTTATTTCTTCTGTTTTTGTTGGCTCATCTTTTTTGTGAATTAATTTCAATCATGTTACGCACACAAAGCGAATGACATGATAGCTATGAGATCCCTTTTTATTTTTCTGTTTTTTCGATTGTTTATGAATGATTTTCATAACTTATATTTGATCATCATAAGCAACAAGCAATAACGCGTATAGTATGATGATCAGTTTATTTATTCTGTTTCAGCTCGATTACCCAGTTGCAGCCCATATGATTTATGATTATATTATGACACAATATACTAACAACCTCACTTGTTATCATATTTGATGTGTGACAAACAATCTCTTTTTCTGTTTTTATGATCTGATATGTTTATAATTATGATATGATATGATGAGTGTGATTCGATTTGACCTAGCCTTTAATAGGAAGGTACCAACTAGTGACCAACCCACTTGTTGTGTTATTTATTTTACCCTGTGACAGTGGCTGACAATCATGATAATGATGATAATTGATAACAATACTTGTGAGCGAGATCTATCGTGGTATCGCTATCGCTCGTAATGAGAAACTGAAGTTCATAACATTCCAATTTTTATGAACTTTTATTTATTTTAATTCTTAACCTCACAATCAAGGTTTTAAGAAAATAAACTGTGCGTCAATTTTCACTCGTTTTTATTACAACATCAATTTATTTATTGAATACTTACTATTGGTATATCGTACTTATATTATTCGTTAGAACTACAATTACAACATCAATATGACTTGTTGTCTAGTTATTAGTTACAGTAGACATAAAATATTATAACAAAAAATCTTATTAAATTAAATGCTATTGAAATGGTTATTGGGGAATAGTTTTGGAAGTACGGGTTGTTTATGAAAGTTACCATTACATTATTTGTTTGATAATATAATATATGTAAGTCAACTAATTTATTTATTTATTAATCTCTTATATAAATACTATTAGTAATAATGTGTATGTGTCTGTTATAAAAACGGTCGTCTGTTTATTATTTTCTCTTTATTTTCTTGAAATAATAAAATATAAACAATAGCATAAGATCCTAATTAGAATCAACGAGTTTATATAATAATATAAACAACCCCTCACTTAATAATAAAAATACTTTAAACTCACTTAGAATATATCAGTGTGTAAAACTAAAATCTTATTTATTTTGATAAAAAAAACACAATAATTACAGTTCGTATAATAATATCATAATATAAATATTAATTATAATAAAATTATATTATTGTTCATACAATGCATACTATCAACCCAACAATAATATATTATTGACGGAAATAGATTCCAAGATAATGGACTATAAATATATCATCAATGAACAATCCTGGAATCATAATCAGTGGTGAATTATTAGCGCATGAAAAAAAAAGTTTATTATTGTAATAACCTGGATGAAAATATATTATTATTATTATTATTAATATAATATGTAATTATTAATTATTGTAATATGTCGATTATTTTGTATTTTATTATTTAAAAATAATTCAAATATATTATTATCACAACAACGTAACGAATTATTAATTGTTCAAGTTTAGGTAATTTTAAACAAAATTCAGGTAGAATCTCATGTGTGATATTACTATTTATTGATATGGTAAAACTTTTTAATTTATTCTATTAATTTTTTTTCTGGTATTATAATTAATGATTCATTTGTAAGCAAAGAAGCATTTAAATAATTTCAAATTATTATATAATTTTGGAAAATATAAACATATTATAGCAATAAGTCCATTATTAATTGTTGGTGTTGTTGAAGTTAAACTCAATTCATTTAAATTAATTAAAACAGGATTTATTATTTTTTGAATGAATGCTGATATTATTAGTATTGGTATTGAAATATAAGAACAACTTTATTGCAATGAAGTAATAGTTCGGAACTGATTAAACCATGTAACAAAATCAATATTTTCATAAGAAAAAAACTAAATTCAGTTTATGCCAATTTCTTCCTTGACAGTCTTTAAAAGCTGTGGAATATATTCGTTGTGTCTCATCTTGAGATAATGACAACACTTTCAAATTTCTATAATTAACACAAGAAAGCTTGCTTGTTTTTCCTGAATAATCAAATTGTAATGCTATTAAGTTTATTAATTTCTCAATGATTAATGTGATTGTTGCATCATTTAGAGGTTTTGCGAGTGAAAAGGCAGAAAGATTTGTAAGGGATACCATAATATTACTACCAACAAGCCATTCATCTAATAATATAATATCATTTGCAAGACTTGAGCAATTGTTAATTTCCAAATTGTGTAGATTTTTTGATAATGTCAACATACCAGAATCAGTTATCAGAAGGGTATCCAGATATAGTATTTCCAATCTATCTTTTACAATGATGCTTTGAAATACAATCCAGAGATTTATCTGTCAAATTGTTCGCCAAATAAAGGTTTAGGGACAACAAATTACTTCCGGCTATAGTCAATAATTTCATCGTCTTGTCATTGACTAATCCTGTTAGGTTGGACAATTGGAGAGAATTAAGTTAATGGAAACTAATGATATGCCACAATATGATGTTTCGAATTTACTGAAATACAGCTAAGACGTGTGAGAAGTCACAGTATCTATAGTATCAATAAATTCAGGACCAAACTCGTTTTCGTAATAAGGATCCAGTTTTCGGACTCTTTGGCAAAATTCTACATCTTCGAATAAACGATGATGAGATCCTAAACTATTTATTTCAACGATTGAATTTATGACATGTATTTTTCTCTTTTCGATCTAATTACTCAATATGATGGAATGGATAGTGTCCAATTATTCGTTGCTGCCGTTATAATATGTCACATTTAAATTTATTATGCTGTTATTTCCACCATAGTTAGCGTTGGTTAACATAAATATATTCCTTTCCAAATGACTACATAGGGCAGAATCTAGGTTAAACCAATCTTTCAATATCAACCATTCAGAACATAAATTCTTCGAAAGAGCTTCAGGATCGGGAATATATTTAATAATCGAATCCCCACAGGATATAAAATTGATAGTTGTTCTTTTCTTTACAAAAAATAAACGAACAAAAATATAAATATATGTATGTACAGTACAGTTAGTGGTGTACAGTATATATTTATAACAATCCGTCGAATATATCATATATTTAATAAATAATAAATAATAAATACACAAAAATATAAATCTATCTGTTTTTTTAAAACTTTGTCGACGAACGAATATATAGTATGATGCAGATTTACCTTCTTCTTCCCATACTCATAACTTACATTTTTGTTTTAAATGCTGCAAAGCTAAAATCAGATAACTTCACTTAAATTATTACTACTAAAACTACTGGAACTGTGCCATAATTAAATTACACAAACACAAGCTGTTTGAAATTAAAGTAAGAGCGTTTGATGATGAGCATAACATTCTCCGTTGAAGTTACTATAAACCAGTACCACCATAGTAGTATATTATATAAACAAACAAACAAACACAATAATAATATAATTTAGGGGGGGGGATTGAGCATTGATTTTTATTTTTTCTTTAATTATTATTAATAAATATATTTATTACGAATGGTGGAATGTTGGAATCTACCCATTTCAATCAAGCCGTTGAATCAAAATATGATTCAGCAGGTGATATAACGGATAAGGTTATCAGTGTATATTAAGATTGTTACTACTACTCAAGTTGTTTTGAAAAACCCAAAAGCTCAATCAAATGGAAATGTAACGATTGTCTATCTATCTGGATCCAAGTCGTCGATTCAACCAACCATATAAACCTGAGGATACTACTTTAACTTTTGCTCCTGATCCTGGGAAAGTGCGTCGACTTGGATGGAATGAAATGGATTAACTGTTCGTTCCATTGACACCAGTTGGTGGACCATGATCCATGAATGCGTCGATGCATCTGTTGTTGAACGCAGTTACTAACTCAAGAGGTTAAAATACACTGAGAAGAAGTAGAATCTTGAAGAATTCCACTATACCAAATCGCTGCTGTTTGCAGTGCTTGAAATGGAGAGGATGAGTCAAGGCGGATCTGCTGTTCATACTGTGGTTCCGGCATTGAGGATTGCATAGTACAATTACGGAAAAAATAATCCTTGGCGCTGACGAATGGGCCATGATGGTGGGTAATAAATTGAACCAGCTGCAGCTGTATCGACATACCAACTCAAAAGTTTATTGTTGATAGAACGAAAATGACTACCTGGATCACCAAAAGACATAGAACGAGTCAATGTTAGCATGATGAGTATTTTGCAGAAGAGGGGCAGCTTGATGAAAAGCTGGAAAGACACTCGCAAAGGTAGGGACGAATGGTCGTCGTCAGAGTTGACTTATGATGTGACTGAAGGTTGTGGAAGGAAATTGTTGGAGTTGATGGATGGTGTAGGTCGAATTAGATTTGTGAAAATTGAAGCTGAATTATTAACAAAAGTATTATTATTTGAAGGAAAATTGTAATTATCACGGCGTAGTTTCGGAATTGGTTTAGCTGTGGAAGGCGAAGGCAGGGTTCGCCTCGTTGGATGACGAATGGGGAGATAGAGTTGATGAAGATGATTTGCGTTTGGTGTTGGTGTGGGGAATGGATGGTGAAGGACTCAACAAAGGATTCGATTGTTGACTGTCGAAGTGAAAGTCAGAACCAAGAAGACTCAAGACGGCAGTCGCTCGGGTTGTTTGGTTGAGTCACGAGGGATGATGCGATGGTGAAAATGAAAGTATGGTGAAGGTTGGTTCATGGAAAGTTGAATTGGTTGGAAGGCTCTGGGTCTGGAGCATGTTGGAAGTGGTGAGAAGATCAGCTATTGGTACTGATGGTGATGGATTGGCGAATAATAAAGTTGAGGAACGAAGAAGGCTGTTGGTGGTGGTGAAAGTTGTCCGTAGTTGATGCAGTAGTAGAAGCAGCCGAAATCAGAGGACTATCAGTGAGCGACACTGAAAAGAGCACCTTCGGATCTACCTCGTTGCTCGAAATGGTTCCAAGTGGGTTAACGGTTGGATCGAATCCCCAGCAGCCAGTTGGTTCCCTGTTGTCGAGCTCCACTGAACTCGCGTTAATAATAGGCAACAGTGGTGAGGAGGCGCTAGCAACCTTGTCGATGGTGTCTAATTTTTGTTGTTTATTGGAGGATTTGGTTCGTTTGCATTTTGAAATCTGACAACACAATGAACCAGCCAGTAAGCAATGAAGCAATGAAGGATGAAATGACTCACCTAGTAGGCTGTTAAGCAAGTAAGCTTCGGCCGAAACCTACTGCACTTGAAGCCCAGGCGAACGAAAACTTGAGTTGACTACTGTTGGAATGACGAACAAGAAACTTGCCACCCGCTGATTGTCCACCACTGCGATTATCTATCTTGAGGAGGAAGGATCTAAGTGGCAAGCACTACAAAACCAAGACCAAAGACAGAAGAGACTAGTTAACTTAAAGTAAGGGTTTCCAAATGCAAACAGAAGACATATATATATATATATAGCAGATAATTCAAAGCAACGGAGGAGAGGCGTTTCGAAAGGCTGTAACGGATAATGGAAGATTGATATAATAAGTATCACACAAAATAATATGATTCAGCAGGTGATATTGTGATGTTATCAGTATTAAGATTGTTAATCAAGTCGTTTTGAAACTTTGAAGCCCAAAAGCTATAATTTCTTCGCAAATTTTATCTAAAGCTCTACAGTCTAATGACAATTTCAAATTTTATATATGTAATCAAAATGAGTAAAGATAATAAAATCGAATGGCTCTCTTTATCAAACAGACTTAAAAATTATCTAATAATGTTTTATTTTAGAATATTATTAATCAATAATGTTGAAGATAGAGGTATTACATTAAATCAACTTTATGATATTTTGTTCTAGCTGATTTTAAAGAGTACATTGTCAACAAGCATACTGAATCAGGAAAATGCAGTTATGTTGAAACTGTGGCTAAAGAGGACCTCAAACACCAATTTGGATGGTTTCATTTTGGTCAGGAGTTTCATTGCATTCATTCATTCACTGTTTAGAGCAACATGCAAAAGATCGATGTTTGACTTACGATACACCATACTGGATTAGTATATTTGCAAATAATGCAGAGGTTTTATGTCACTATTTCAAAAATATGGAAACAATCCTATGCTGAATGAATACCACGCTATTCTGAGGGAATCATTTGTTTTTCAACTCAACTTTTTAAACTTCCCTGGTATGAATAATTTTAGTGATGCAGCAGCAAAGCAACTGGTCGGTAATCTTCCTGTTTCTATAAATGCAAAAAATATTAATGTTAAATATTATTGATGTTGTTGATGCAGTATTTGATTGAAATGATTTGAAAGGTATCTTGACCAACACTGGCTAAAGCCACAAAAGGCAAATTATCTTTGATGTGTTGAATTCGACAATCTTCAAGTGTGAAAGGTGTAAAATCTTAAACTCATTTTGTTATTTATATTTAGAATATTAATTTTTGTATTTATATTTTTAATTTTTATATTATATATTATGGACAAAAAAATGACCAACACAAGGAAACAAATAATAAAGACAAAAGCTGTGCCTAGTTTTTTATTAAAATTTAAATTCTCCAACGTCTAGCATTTCTATAGAGTTAGTTTTATGGGTAAAAAGATTATATATAGAATAATCATAGAATAATTCTTAGAATGAAGTATTAGTTAGTAGTATACATTTAATTATATAATTAGTTTGAAATAAATAGAGATACGTATTATAGTTATATTTGATTAATTTAAATGATGGAATTATTATTGTATATTATTTTGTGTTACCATAATTATTTATTTTCATATGAGTTGTATCAATCGAGTTATATATAGGGTTATATTCATTTTGCTTGGAAAGCCCTCGACTAGAAATGATAATAGATTGGTATCATTTAAACTTATTTGATTTTAATCAGTTTCAGATTAAGGGTTCATTAAAAACAAAACATCTATTATTATCGCATATTACAGTAGTGGCAGGGGGGATAAACGATAAACAATAATTAGAAAGGTGTCAAAAATCACAAAAATAAAATAAAATCACAGATGCAAGTACAGCGATCATTTTTTTCTCAATCGTTGCACTCCTTCATGAAAATTACACCAATTAAAACAAATCACACCAATAACAACGAGTCCTATTATGCTGATAGGTTTCTCCTTGATCACATCATTCAGTTTGCACGACCAAATTTACCACAATTATTATGATGACCTCGTAGCCATTATCCACATCAAGCTTAGACAAAAGATATAAACTATGATCATACATATTAATATCGTCATACTCGTCTGCATGCTAGTAACCACTTGCATGTCGAGATGTACATTCGTGTCATCCGTAAAGTTTTCTCTTTCATATTCATTACCATTTGCAAATCGATATATGCCATGACCATTGATGCTACCATCCTTAAACTCACCATCATACAAATCACCATTTGCGTAATGAAGTTTGCCACGACCATTTTTCTTATTTTCTTTATACTCACCATCATGAATATTACCATTGGCAAATCGAAATATGCCAAGACCATGCATCTTGTTATCTTGATACTCGCCTACATAAACATCACCATTGGCAAACCCAAATGTACCGCGACCATTTTTCTTATTACGATAATAGTCGCCCTCATAAATATCGCCATTTCCATAGCGATATACACCATTACCATGTTTCTCGTTATTCTTATAGTCGCCTTCATACACATCACCATTTTGTGCATTTCGAAATGTACCACGGCCATGTCTCTTATCATCCCTGAAGTCACCCTGATATTCATCTCCGTTTGCATTGCGAAATATACCAAGACCATCTTTCATATCATCCTTAAACTGTCCTTGATATACATCTCCATTTGCGAAACGATAAATACCGCGGCCATGCCTCTTATCGTTCATGTACGCACCTTCGTACACATCTCCATTAGCATAACGAATACTCTGATGACCATTCCTCTTCATGTAATAACCTTAAACAAACAAATATTATTAGCAGTAGTTTGAGGGTAAATTTATAAATTGCATTACCAAATAATAATGTAACCATAAGAACTAATGATGTTAGCAATCCTATAATCCACCAAAAAGCACTACTGGTTTTCATTTTGGAAAAATGGATAATGATAAAGATAAACTTAGCAACAACTCCAAAATTAAAAGCTACTTTAGTTGCAGCTATTATAAGTATAAGCACAAAAATCATTAATAATTTCCACACTTTCCAAAATCTTTCAGATTTCATTGATTGTTGTTGTGAATTTGATTGGGTAACATTTACATTTACATTTGGTTTGGGTTGAACCAGATCAACTATTGCAACAACCAACTCCTGAGAGATTTCAGAACCTGGTGCCCAATTTTTATACAACAATGTATCTAGCGCTAGTCGAGTTGCAGGCACGCTCCATCTGTCACACATTTTTACAAGAAATGGATTTCCATACAAAATTGAATGATTCATTTCTTGTCTCGTCGAAAATAATGAGTTTGTTTTCAATCCATAGGTCTTTGTCGCTAAAAGAACTTGAACCTTGGATGAAGCTAATGGTTCAGAGATTTTGGTCTGCAGATCCTCCCCTATTATTGTAAATTATAGCTTTTAACTTTGATTTGGTGAAATTATATTTGTCCACTATAAGATATAACATGTCACATCAAAAGTATACTAACCGACTTTTACGACATCACATAGAAAAACTTTTATATTATGCAATTGTAATTCACGTTTCAGAATCTTAGCCTCATTCACAGCTTCAGAGAACCGAAAGGATATGAATACATCAACTTCATCAACACACATAGTTAGACACAAATAATCGAGCTTTTGATTTGTAGATGTTCCTACTGAATTCCTATTAAGTTATTAATACACTTCAAGAAATTGTATGTTGGGTGTTGGGTAACTTATAAGAATGAATGAATGAATGAATAAATAACAAGGAGCAAGACACACAGACAGTCCATTTCTTTATCATACCATCAAAAAACAAATTCATATCTGTTGGAAATCCAAAGATTCCAAGAGTTGCATCAATCAGAAATGCATGATGTATTATTAATTCATATTTATAATTTTGCCACTAATACTGGATTCTATAGTTCATTTATTGATTAAACACTGTATATGTGAAAGACTATCTTTAAGCGTTTCACACGTATGATCTTATTACAGTATATATATTAATTTATTACTTTAACTCAAAGCATTGGAAAAAGATTCCATGTCTTTCGATTGAGGGGGTATTTTGGAAATCCAAAGATTCAAGAGTACTGGTAAAGATTATAATATTTAATGAAACGCAATGATTGCAATAATATTTTTCTGATTTTTCGCAAGCAGCCCCGAGCGATAAATATAATATACCGTATTTAAATTTAAAATATTATGATAATTTAATAAATGAAGAAATTGTTGTCCTTCACTGTAATGTATTATAATATTTTCTTTTTTGGCCAAATCCAAGTGTTTGTTAAGTATACCACACACCTATCATATTAAACAATCCATGACTTATTTAGATCCGGGATCGTAAACTGCGGAATGAAATCTTTGATTTTCAATACAAACATAGTCCTTCATTTTTATTTTTAATATTATGTAACTTAAATTATATTGTACATAATACTTCCTAAACTTTAGAGCAAGATAATAAACATGTCATGATGTATATCAGCTAAACAACATCGATAAAATTAGCATTTGAACAATATGGTACAAAACAGATGGAATTTGTTAATAGATACAGTATAAACGCTACTTTGCAGACCAAAGGCCTATAACATAATTATGATAAATAAATAAGGTATTATTTTTTAATATTTTATTGATTAAAATGGTAATTATAAAACATACAATATTTCTACAATTCGCATCATTACGAACACAGAAAATAGCCAATAGGACCCCCTCCAAGCAAATAGAAATTAAAAAAATCAGTTAGAGATGTTTCCAACTATGCTTTGATTGTTAATTACATATTATGAATTTGACGATGTTTGATCATCTTTTATTATTATTACTATTATTAATATACAAGATCATATTATTTTTAAATATAATAATAATTATTAATTTGATACAAAATTAGGATAGACTGCATTTTCATCAGCTAATTCAACTTCAGACACTCTTGATGCGCTGTCACTTGGCACATAGCTGGTTACATCATCTTCAGTAACAGCAAACAACTCATCATCATCATCATCATCATCATATTGATTATTATTATTGTTGTTATCATTATCTTTATTATTTAATAAAAATATTCTGTAAAATAATTTTTTCCAGTTATTACGGGCTCGTGGACTATTAATGAAATAAACGATTCCAATAAATACACCATTTAAAGTTGTAAGAATAGATACAAATACTGACACAGTATACTGAAAATGAACTGTGCGAGATAAATTTAATATGATATAAATTCCAACAGGTAGCCACGATATTAACATAATAATAGGATAACAAACACTTGTTTTCACAATCGCTTTTCGCTTCGAATCGAATGCTTGAGAATGTTTCCCAAATACCATAATTAAACCACAAATTGACATGAACGTTAATATTGCCATAGGTAAATATGAATAAGTTACAACTAACCATACTTGAGCGTCATATGCTTCTATTCCAACGTTTCCACCCAAATGACAAGGATTACCAGCTAACTTTCCAATTACACCATAATGGTTCGTAGATAACGGGATTAAAGCGAAACAAAGCGGTATTATCCAACAAATGAAATGGACCATGTATAAGCTAATCCATAATTTATTATACACAATCATGCAATATATTTGATAAACTAAAGCTGCTGTCCACATCCACGAAGCAGGGAAGAAGAATTGAAGCATAAAACCCTGAATTGAACATTGTGGAGTGCGATTCTGTGGAAAGCCAAAGAGATTTCCTACTGAACCTAACATATCACATAAAGAAATAAAAAATATTATATGCGAGAAAGGTCTTGTCGAGCTTAACATCATCATAGAGGAAAACATTGCTGTTAGAACTACCAATCCCGATAGAAATGCAGAAATAACCGACAGAGTCACAAATACTTCGACTTGGCTTATCCCCATTTTAGTATGAGAATTGGAGTTTAAATCAAAAAGGCAGTTAACAGTATATCAGCATATCCATATCTGAAAGATTTTTTGTTTTTGTTTATGTTAACTTTTTGTGTCATTAAGGTAATTGAGCTTTGCTTGTTTTTGCTAATTGTTTAAATTGATAAATAGAAAGAATTTTTCATCATACCGAGCTTAATAACTGAATTCTGCGAAGAAGTAGTAGACTCGATAAAAGTTAACGTATGTGATGATTATTCGCTTTTTACCGTTTTACCGCATGTAATGCTATATTATTTATTATTTATTATAGATATATTTTATTTATTTGGAAAATATACAGTATTTGTTACAGATTCTACAATATATTTGTAGTTCAGTTGAATTATTGATCTATGTGATTGAAGGTATATTTTAAGTGGTAATAATCAAACATCAAACAAATGAGTACCGAGTAACGAGTACCGAGTACATTATCACATAGCTATGTGAGCATTATATACAAAATTTGTTTTTGAAGCATTCAAATATAAAATATCGAAAATGCATCTTGATTTGGTACTTTTCCTCGCTTTGTCTGTTGTCTCAACAGTAATGTCTGGCTTAGTTGTGCTTTCTGGCGTGCTTTTTTCATTTATGCTTAGTTCAACAAGACCTTTTTCGCACATAATTTTCTTCATATCATTTTGTGATATGGTAGCATCAATTGGAAATTTGTTTGGATTTCCAAATAATGGCTCTTTTTTATGCACATTACAAGGAATCATATTACAATTCTTCTTCCCTGCTTCTTGGTTTTTTACAGCAGCATTAGTATATCAAATATATTGTATGGTTATTTATCATAAGTTATGGTTAAACCTGTATGCAATTCACGGGATATGTTGGACTCTATCTTTAATTATAACATTGTTACCATTATCAACAAATAATTATGGAAATGTAACTGAATTTAATAAAGATTCACCTTGCCATTATTCTGGCCCTAATAATGAGTCGGCAAATCAATGGTTTAATATTACATATGCTTACCTCCCAATTATAATAATTTTATTTATGTTTATTTGTGGTTCATTATTGTTACTAAATCAAACAAGTATAAAATCTAATGGAATTGCACGTAAACAAAAAATGATTATACAAACAAGTATGTTTTATCCTTTGGGACTGATAATTACATGGTTTCCGTTAGGTATATATAGTATTATTACTACTCTCGCAAATGAAACATTTTCATTGGCAATTGGGAATGCATTTACGTTATTAACTACTTCCTTTGGTATTTTAATTGGTTTAATATTTTTCTGTAATAGTCCAAGAGCAAGGTTGCATTGGAAAAATTTATTATTTGGAAATTATATTAAATATATTGAAAATGATGATGTAGTGTTTGATGACGAAGAAGATATTTTATGTGATGAATTACCAAATGATGGTTCATCGTTTTCTTCTCGTGGAACCAGCCAAACGATATTTAGAAATTCTTTAATGATAGATTCGACAATATCAACACCTTTGAGACAAACTTTAGTGACCTAATCGATATATAGAATGAATGTAAACCAAACAAAGATTTAGGTTCATAATCTCATAAAACCACGATCAACCTTACTTTTCTATCGTGAATAAATTAAGTTATCTCATTATTTATCTAAAAAATGATGATTGCATCCCATTGGACTTATCTATATTATAACTTGCGAGGATATAAATAGATAACTGCTTAGCTAAGTGGAAAATGTTAATATGCAAGATTATTGAATAATGAAATGAAAGTTGGTATTAATGCTTAATAGATTATTTATGAGTGTATTTATTCTGAGTGAATTATTACCGTAATTCAAATTTTGGTATTCATCTCGAGTCGATATTAAAATTAATTTAATTTTAAATATAATTATGCTTCAGCTTTTACTCTTTTTACAGATGAAACTTTTTCAGTTATATCACCTGAAGATCTCTTTTTAGAAATATTTCGAATGGCTTTTATTTTTTTGCCCTCATTGAGCTTCTTTAAATCTTGTCGTTGCATATGAATTCTACCAAATTTATCTCCCATATCAGATCTTGAGATATTCTTAACTTTATTAGGAATAATTGAACTAAAAAATATTAATAATCATTTGTTAATAAATAAATAAGTTTATGAAACATGTTTTAGATAAAAGTAAATAATAATTATTGTCACGAAAAATATTGTATCATAACATGAAAAAATATATAAACATAACAACAACAATATATATTATATATACCTTGGGGCTTTCTTGCATGCTGTTTTCCACATATCTTCTGAAGCTTTTTGATGTCTTCGTAATGTCAAATCAAGAAATGGTCCCATAGGTGATAAAACTAGGTTTGGCACCTATATTAAAACAATGTATCGTACTTAATAATACAAACTAATTGCAGTATTGATGAAAAATTACTTTAGTTTCAGTCTTTTGCAATCCAATCGTGTATGTCCTTATACTTATCTTACTATCAACAATTGTACATGATATAATATGATCTAAACCACTCATACTTATTTTTTCCGCTTTTTCTCCACGAAACAAATCTAATAACATGTTTTGTATACTCGAATATAAAGAATCATTTTCCCATTGATCACCATTAAATACCAAGATCGGTTTGGATCCGATACCTTTTTTTGGTCCTTTGAAATCGTCAATTCTTGTGTACTGCTCAGCACCAAATTCATACATATCCAGTACATGACCATCATAAAGTCGACCCTATAAAATAGAGTATAATGAGGTTCAATATGATAAATTTACATATTATTACAGTACTGTATGTTTTATTAATTGAGAAATACCACTATTAGATTATTCGGTCTTTTCTTTGAATGCGATCCTTCAACAAACATTGAACAATCATTTTTCTGGCATAAAAATTCCAATGAGTTAACATCCTCAAATGGTAATATATCATTTGTTCTGTTCAATCTTGTGCTATTAGGCTTGGCTAAAAGGGCTAAATCGAGTAGAATGTCGTTGACAACTTCGCATGAATGCCGTCCTTTAAGAAAAAGAGTTTGCTTTGTTTTCTCTCGTAAATCAATACTCTTATCCATCCTATTATCCTATTATCCTATTATCCTATTATTAGATGGTTGAAAATCAAACAATATATTAATATATTATTAGATATATGAATGGATGGGTGGTAATGGATCATATTACGACCATTTATATTTCATATTTTGATATTTTGTTGAGTAAAGTTAAGAGTTATCATTGTATTATTTAGGTACCCAAAATATTATTTATTAATATCAATCATTATTTAAAGCGTTGTGTAATTTGTAAAATTTTGTCAAAAAATTCAAAATGTTCCAACAACGTAAAACACATCAATCAAATCACTCTGTGACTCTCAATGTCGGAAACTCATTTCGAAGTAATTGAATTAAATTAATATACCAGAAGATGATAGAGTCATTTGTACCGACCAAAAGCAGAAAATTATCGAATGGTATTGTGCCTCTATGGTCCAATACCACTGTTGAAAATGATAATCAAAATGAAAATGATGAAACAGTTATGATAGAAGGTATCAATGAAGCCATAACAGATCAAGTGATGAAAACCAAATCACTGAAAAATCTTTTGTTGGACTTGGATAATGATCTATTCAGCTTGCCGATCTTGCCTAATGAAAATTGCAAATTACTATCTGATAAAACTTTGGCCTATAACAGCATAGATGACAATAATATTGTGGAGCATCAGAACCAAAAGCCTATGGAAATAAATTTAGTAAAATCTTATAAAATGGATGATGATTATCATATAAACCAAGTGTTTCAAAATATGAAGAATTTATTAAAAACTATTGATATTGAATCAACATTAGATTTAAAATTGCTAGTTAAATTTGTGAAAGATTTTAATAATAATCCAGAGATTAAATCTAATAATCAATACTTTTGTTATCCTGATGATTCTTATTATCAATATCAATATGACTATGAGCCATACAAAGGGAAAACATTATTTCATTCAAAAGAAATGTGGAATATGACGAATGATCAAATAAATGATAATTATCGTAATGCTGATGATGAATATTTCGTCAAATTACACCAATTAAAATTAATGGTATCCAATTGGCAAGAAGCAGTTATGAATGCTTTCAATAAATTTTTACACGTAAATAATGATAGAAAACAAATGAATGATAATAAATTTGAAAAAACTTTATATGTTCTTGGTAGTAATAGTGGTGCTATACAAGTAAGAAAAAATTCTTGTATTCCAACTTCATGTATGTTTTATTTTGATAATAATAATAATAATAATAATAATAATAATAATAATACCAATAATAATAATAATACCAATAATATTAATAGCGACAATAATAATAATAATTATCATAATCTATCAGTAATAATAACTGGAGCATCAAAATTATTTTTACAATCATTAATAGAATTTAAATGTAAACCACAATTAATTATTAATAATAATCAACAATATCATAATTATAATAACGGACAAAATGTTAATAAATTATCAATTGATCATAAAAATGGATATGATATTGTGATTCATGGTTTTTCTGAAGTAAAAATTGCTTTGAAATGTTATGTAGATTGTACTTTAGCTCTATTATATCCATCGTTAACACGTCCATATACTGTATTCCCAAAAATATTTTGTGATTATAGTTTTTATCATTCCAATGTATGCAAAATAAATATTAATATTCTTAATTGCAAGCATAAATCTGATAATAATAATAATAATAAAATCAATAATAATCCAAATCATATCCAATTAGTTGGTTGTTTTACTTATTCAATTTTATCAGATATTCTTATGATATTTTCAAAAATCATACAAAAGCACAACGATGATAGCAACACTGTTGGTATTGTCAGAAAACCTTTATCAATTTCTTATCCATACCTTCAATTAAATGAACAATTAATACGTAAAAGAAAACAAATAATTAATTCTGAAATGGAAATAATGAATAAATCTAATAATAATAATAATAATAATAATAATAATAATAATAATAATAATAATAAATATGAAATATTTCCGAAATCTTTTGGAATTGTTTCATCAACTTTGAAAAGATCATCATCTCTCCCACCTTCTTCAACTTCAAATTTTAATAAATTAATTAATCCAATGAAAATTGTTGCAATTAAATCAAAATTGCCTTTGAATGTTATCGCTAGTGTTGTTGCAAATAATAATTCTACAATTTCTAATATAAATGAAATGAATGAAAAACAACCGAATATAACATATTATTTTTCTATAAAATTAAAATGTCTTTCTGAAACAACAAATCATTTTATGATACCAAATTTACATTCATTTATTCATTCAATTGATTGGAAATCATATAAAATTAATTTTGAATCATTAAATAATAATTTATATAATATGAATTATTCAAATGATATTCCAAAAGAAAAGTATTATTTTTTAAGTATACATGAAACAGAAATAATTTCATTCACAGATGAAAAAAGAATAGCACATGAAGAATCTGTTATATTAGAACCTATGAAATCATATTCTGGATTCGCAGATTTATAATATTATTTCTAGCTAATATATAATTAATTATGATAGAACTATTATAATAAAAATAATCCGAAATGGAAATTTTATTTTTTAAATTAATTAGTTAATTAAGTTTTAATTATTATGGATTATATTTTATATTCTTCTATTTTACTATTATATAATTAATCTTAAAACTTACAAAATAATTTGATACAACCACCATAATTATTTTTTATATGATATTATGATGGAATGACATTATTACGTTATTATTATATTTTCCAATATAATAATAGTAATAATTATAATAATAATGAATAATATGCTTTCAAGCATATAATAATGATATATGAAATCAGGTATCAAACATCTATAAAAATAAAAAAGAATAAATATAATATTGATTTATATGCAAGGGAGTTGGTATGGTCTGAAGTGATGAGATCAAAGAAATGAAACTTGATGAACCAACAACTTGTTGCTTACAACATAATTTAAGAGAGCAAAATAAATTTTTAATTAAATATTAATTTAAATAATTTGAAATTAAGATTTAAATTGACTTATGATTTTAATCAGATTGAACTTAGTTGAATTTAATTTAAATTGAATCTATAGATAACAACAGTAAGTTAAGATCGATTGTCAATTAATATGATGACTAAACTGAAACAACAAGATTTTTCTTTATCATGACTGTAAAAAACTTGAAACCACTTAGCGTATCTGTTGATGTGGACCGAGTCTTGGATTTATTAAAAGTTAGTAAATAACAAAACTCTTCAGCTACCAGAAAAGTGTCAACTTTTGTCTATTTAG
>VKHH01006218.1:0-23479 GCA_015144975.1 Epipyxis sp. PR26KG
ATTATTATTATTATTATTATTATTATTATTATTATTATTATTATTGTTATTATTATTATTATTGTTATTATTATTATCATTGTTATTATTATTGTTATTATTATTATTATTATCATTATTATTATATTATAATATTAGTATTATTATAATTGTGCTTACCTCCTCGAGTGTTACTTAGCAAGTTTTTGTTATTATTATTAGAATTTCCATTGGCTCCGGAAGTTAATAAAGCAATTATTTTCGATCTTTTATTATCATTATTAATACTCTTCTTCACATTATTTGCAATAGCATTATTATTATCATTATTATTGACTTGAGAAGGGCTAGTGTGTTTATAAATATAAAAGTTCCGTTGAGAGTTACTGAAGCATTCGGTGATGGTACACACAGACCGGATGAAACGATGATCCTTAACTAATTGATGACTCAACAAACGCGACAACTCATTATTACTATTTATTAATTGTAATAATGCATTTGTTTTCAAAAGGATTTTCGATAATTGGAAATTATTTATAGAATTTAGACAGACACTCCACATACCATTGTGTCCTATTGACTCCCGGACAGCACTTCTCAGGTATTGAACTAATTGCCAAATCACAATCAAACTACTCGTCATTCTTATTTCTAATTTTGATGTTAATTTTATTTTTTGTTTCATTTTTTCTGACAAAAGACCTCTGGATGATTGACAAAGAAGTTTTTTATTATTAATTACCCATAATAAATTAGATTCTAAATCTTCATATAATATTCCACAGGACTCGTGTAGTGTTGGTTGAGATGAAATATTATTATTGTTAAGCTTATCATTATTAAGTAATGAAGATGAGATCACGTCAGGTGAAAAGAAGCGAGGTAACCAATTAAATGAACAATCAGATAATGAATGTGAGGGAGCACCTGTAATTACGGGTGTCGGCGTGTTAACACCCCATGGTACCGATACAATCAATGGATAATGATTATACCATTCACGATTACTATGGTTATTATGACTACTATTATGGTTATTATTGCCGTTACTTTGTTTATAAGTCGCTAATAATGATAATATACTTGATTGCAAAATTGAAATCGAATTATTATTATTGTTATTATTATTAATATTATTATTATTATTAGATTCATTTATTTGATTCGAATTATTATTATTATTTCCAGTGGATAAGCTATAAGCATTGGTAAGAACAGACAAATGATATAAAAGAGTTTCATATCCTTTATTAATGTTATGAACTGTTGGATTATTATTATGATTATTATTTGTGAGCTGATGTGTACTATATAATAATATTGATGTTAATAATGAGTTGCAAAATGAAGAATGTAAATTATGGAGTTGTATGATAGATCGTTGAGATGTAAACGATAATATTGAAGATTTAACGTATTTTATTAGTTCATTCAATTGGTTTCTTTGATTGCGAATTTGTAGATCCCAGCCCATTGAGTTGGTATGCTGAGACAATCCCATCTGTTGATAAATATTCGCATTCACAACCCCTACAAAGCAAAACAGGACATGTACATTATTATAATTATAAACATTTAAAATGATAAAATTAATGATTATTAAGCATTTTGTGAGTTTATTAGCAATGAGATAATGACAGTAATATCAATATTATTTCATACCATAAGGGAAATAATAATTATTATATATAACACTATGGTGTGACGGTAATATGAGTTTTATCATGAATACCTGTATATTTATTATTATAAATTGATAAATCACGAGCACGTTGAGAAAATGTAGCAATTTGATATGTACAATCATTACTACTCAAGAATATTTTACTTTTAATATTATTAATTGATTCTCGCAAACTTTTCATAAAAATGAACTTCTCAATATTAGGTGGTGATGTCAATATTTTCTTCAACACAACCTCCCATGGCATATAATCACGACATGATAAGCTATATTTAGAATATTGATCACGTGGTCTGTATGGAAATGATTCGATTGGTTTTGATTGGTTAATAATTGATTCTAATTTCGACCAATTGTTAAAAATGGCGACATTTGATTGGATTTTTAATTTTATACTATTTTTATTTCCAAATATATTTTGTAAAAATGTTGATCGATATGTCCTCCCTGCTACTGACGATGAACTATTAGATAATGAAGTGTTGGTGTTAATTGACATTGAACTATTTATTATATTTTTATGAGGTAAATCGAGACTAACTGTACCAAAACTATCTTCTTCTTCTTCCTCATCATTATCATCTTCATCATTTTTTACTATTATTATCTTATTATTATCATCATTATTGTTATTATCATTTGCATTATCATCGTTATCGTCATTATCATCATCTTCCTCATCCTCGAGATCATCTTCATAATCATCTTCTTGATTGGGCAAGACCTCATCTGGACATATAATCATATATCCATCTTTGTCCAAGTAAGACACAAGCAAAGCATGAAACAATTCTGACATCTTTCCACAAGATCCCGGGATGATCACCTCCCCTAATAACATACTCTGAATGATTGACAGCTCATATCCTTTTGCAAATAAACCACTTCCATCAGATTTGTTATTAATACCTGAACTACTCGATCTATCAACACCTTTATTATTACTATTATTATTTTCATTGTTTTCATCATCGATTTCAATATGAGGAGGTCGAATCCTACATAGCAAATCTTCTAAATCAACATCATTTAATAGCAATGGATCAACTGTTGATAAAGATAATAACGACTCCTTCCAATCCATGAAATCATAAATATTGTTGTTAATTGTATTTAACAATCCTTTGAAAACAGAAGATAAACTGGAATGATTTTCTAACATAAATAAATAATCATATCCTATGTCATTTTCAATTAAATTGGAAATGTCAGGTTCATTTTTTTCTTTTTGTGATGATAATATTTGTGTCACACGATGCCCTTGTAATCCCGTGGGGCTATTCACAGAATCAGCAGATGACTTGCGATGAATTGATAATCGACTCGCTGTTGGCAGTGGACTATTAATTAGTGTTTTTCGATGAGATCCTACACCTAAGGTCATGTTCTGTAACCTACTTGCAGGTGCATTAATGACACTATTATTTCTATCATTAGTAGTCCTAGTTATAGGCATTGCATTGATATTACCGACTCCTAATGCCGACGTTAAGCTAGCTTTACGCTTCTTATCAATCAATGATTGCTTCTTAGAGAAAGAATGAACATTTTTATTGTTAATCAATGATGATCTTACGACCACAGCACCTCTACTATTCTTTTTGCTAGCATTTATCATAATCGAATCTCTATTACTATTATTACTGTTATTATTACTATTGAATGTATCAAACAATTGGAAGTTGCCATTATTCCGTGAACTACTATTATTACCATTAATATAACTCAATTTATTGCGATGATTTGCATATGAAGTATCAGAATTATTAGTTTTATTATCATTATTATTTTGATGAAAGTTCATCAATTGATTATTTGCACCTTCAACACGCAACCATTCTAATTCAAACTTATCAATTTTAATCGAAGGTTTCAAAAGATCATTTCTATTTAATAAGTTTGATTCATAATAATTTGTCTCACATTCATCAGCCATAGTAACTTGACACATCATCATTTGAGTGCTATTCGGAATAATATTTTTTCGTTTATAATAAGGGATATTATTCCAGCCAAATGAACTCAAGTCATCAATATATGAATCATTATAATTATGATTATCATCTAGTTGACTGCTTTCGTTGATCAAATTTAGATCAATTTTCATCTTCCATTTCAATGACCGTGTATTAATACTCATACCATCCAAAACCCCAACATTAGCTTTAGACATCCATCGATTTTTAATCATAATTTTAAGGCTATTATTATTGGCACTATTTGGTATATTATTATTATAAATACCAGTATTAATCATGGTTGGATTTCTTGTATCATTCACGACCAAACGATCTTCATTAACACGATAAGCAGTTTTTCGATGATTCAAAGACACGCTTGATCCAGGTAACTCTTCTATAAAGTCTTCATATTCTTCATCAACATCAGCACTAGTAGACCCTTCATTTCTATGAAAACTTTTATTAACTTCAATTTCATCTTTAAAAAATTGTAATCCTCTATTATTCGGGGACCTCGACGATCTACTTGATGATTTCAACAACATATTATTACTATTACCACTATTATTTCTCGGAGTAGTGGCAGGTGATAGCAAGCTAATGGGACTATTGGATTGTCTGATTCGATTTGTTGGATTATTTAAAGATAATTTAAGTTTACTATCTGCTAGTCTCAATTGCATCAACTGCTCCATGTCTGATTTTAAAGAAACATCATAACCACTATTATTTAAGTTATCCTCTTCAAAACTAGTATTACTATTGTTTTCCGAATCAGTTTGATTATTTCTATTTACGATAATAGAATGATAGAAGCGACTCTTTCTCAATCCATGTGATTTAAGAGCAAAATTAATTAATGTACGTATTTCATCAACTGGTAATTTAAGAGAAGGAACTGAAGATGAATGAGACTGCGACCAAGTTGTTATAACAAACAGAAAATTAGGTAACCATTCCAATCCAGGTCTCATAGACGTTTGAACATAATGAACGATTTGTTGCAAAAATAATGATCTTAATGGTAATAAAATAAAATTAAATGTTTGAATGCACAACTGTCGCTTAAACGCTTTCATACCCCATCGTTGATATTTGTTATTATGATTGTAAGTCACATTTTGTTCATTGGTTGATTTACCAGACTTTATTGTTATATTATTTGTTGTTTCAACAGATTTATTCACACTATTATTTTTAGTTTGCAGATTATTATTTTTATTGTCAGCAAGTAAATTTCGTATTATTTTTTGCATATAAACAATACCTTTTCTTATTTTATAAATTTGTAGTAAATTATTCGGAATTTTATTTTTATGAAATAGTTTATTATCTTCTGCTAATTTCAGAGTACTCATAATAAAATTTGTACATAATGCTTGGCTTGATAGAGCATAAGGAGTCATAAATGAGCTCGGTACAAACATTGCAATAGTTTTTATGTAATTAATAGACATTTGAAATACTTCTTTGATGCAGTGAGCATATGCGATATATTCTCTCAAATAACTCCGATTTCTTTCTAATAGTTTACTTGATGCTCTTCGAATTGGAACTTGTGCAATTAATAAAGATATAAACTTTTCTTGTGATAATAGACTCAAAGAAACAGCATCTTGTTGTATTAAGGAATCAATTGACAAACTTTCCTTTGTTTTGTTTCTTTCAACTGACATATATTCGTATGCTAATCTCATTAAATCGTTTTCTTTCTCATACATATCATTTGTCAGTATATTTATTTTTGCATTCAATGCATATAAATGTGAGGTGTGGTGAGGCGATAATCGTTGTACTAACAAATGACTGAATTGATTTGATAAAGTTTGATCAATACAATTTGTTTGATCTGTCATTATTGTGATTGGATTCGATTCAGAGAATGGATATGATGATGAAGGAGATGATCCCCAATATAATATAGTAACATTCTTCAAGCAGCATAATGGTAATGGAGAAGAATGACCGTGACTGTCCATGACAGGATGTTGTGTTGATATCATCATAAGCCTTAATTTACACGGTAAGGAAATATTACATTCTTTATTCAATGTTGTTGAAGATGATGAAGTTGCCGTACAAACTGATGATGATAAAATATAATCTCTTAATTTGAGTTTTTGATTGTGTTCGAATTGATATTGCGAAGGATTTGGTTCTAAAATAATATCTGGAACATATATATTCTTCGAATTAGCATGGGATGGAAAAGTAAATTTGGTCGAATAGTCATGAACAAGCGATGCTTTGTCAACGCATTTTATGTCTGAAGCAAGGAAGCAAATAAGATCTTCTGAGCATCCAGCTTGCACATCAGTGATAATTATTGATAATCCAACTGCTGACATGAGCTCTGGTAATGATGGATTTTCATTATTAGCATTACTAGTGTTATTATTAGAACTTTGATTGACATTGTTATCATAATTAAAATATTCCTTATTTGCCAATAATAACGAATTAATCCAAACTTCTAACAATGGTATTGAAAATTTAGCTGCTGCAATAATATATTGCTCATAACCAGGCAATTTATTATGATGTGATAAATTATCTAATGAATGTCCATCTGGATCAATAATCAGACCATAAAAAGGAATTAAGTGAGTTAGATACATCGAATTCAAAGAAGAAGGATCTCTTGATAAACTTCCAACTGAAAAGTTCGACCATTCTGACATTTGAATTCGATCACATAAATTTCCAAGAATTAATGGGTTGTTTTGGGATGTGATAATATTGTATTGTTGATATAGATTATGTCGAATAATATCTAATGCTTCTTGCCGATAGTTGTCTGGTAGAAACCCGCATCTAAATAGTATAGATGAAGCGATACAAACATCTGCAACAAATGATTGCAAAATCTTTGATATAGTCTGGAGCTCCGTTTCAGCGATGTCTATTGCATCTTGGAAAGCAATTAGAAGCTCTGGTTTCTGGACATTATTTCGACTTATAGATTCGATGTTATATCGATTTTTCAATAGAAATGATTCAATCGTTTTCACACGACCGGCGACAACCTCCATTTCTTGTCGAATACTATCATAAAAATCTTGTTTTATTTGTATATTCTCATTCACTAAATCAGCTTTTGCCAAATTCGACTGCTCAATGCGAGACTTAATTCCAATCAACCCATTGAATACTCCACCATTAATTTCAATCAAGAGCAAATAATTCCGAAGCAGCAAAAAAACCTTGTTTAATGATGATTGCTGGTGTATATTAGAAGGACTAATACTTGGAATATTATTAACATTGCCACTGTTACTATGTCCAATATTATTAAAATCAAATGAGGAGCTCTTTCCGGTTGATGCATTTAATGTAGTATCAACTGATTGAAAATACCGTATAAAAAAATTCAAACGTTTTGAATAAGAATTTCTATCTGCATCTGTACTATTAACAGTATCAATATGAGAAGCGATATGTCCGTTCAGTAACAAATTCATAATTCGCAATGCATTTTGCTGTTGTGGATTAAGCAAATTAGGAATAATGCCACAAAGATGAGCTGCAAATTCATTCGGTTTGGATAATAGAATGACTGCACATTTGCATACCATTTCATCATCCATCTTGTTACGAGATCCTTTTTCTCCACGGAGAATTTTTGGAGGAATAAAATTAATTAGTACCTACATTAATAAAAAGTAAGATATTCCATGAAAAAATATCATAATTAATGATATGCGATATAAACTTACCATAATTGCTCTCATAAGTTCAATGTACTGTTTCATTATTGGTCGATTATTTATCGAAGCAGCAGTTGGAGAGTTTGTATTGCCAGAACCGCTATTATTTGTCATATAGCAACCACTTAATGAAGACCAATCCAAATTATTCAATCCAAATATCTTTTTTCTAATATCATTGGTTATGTTATCAGATAAACTCTCGATATAATTAATATGTGCATATTTAGACGAAATATCCTCTTGCAGCATCATATGACATTCGAAGGAAGGCAATTTCATGACTGATTTATCCACATTATCAAGCTCAGACTTCAACATAAGCTGATTTGACAGCAATTTATGGTGAGTTCTCATTAGTTCATTGTTATTATTTCTTAACTTGTCTTCAATTTCTTGAAAGTGATTTAATATTTCAATCGACTCATGATAACCTTTCAGCAACGTCTTCAGTACAAGTTTCCGATTAAGCAGAATTGGACTATATTGCTGAATAATATGATTCACTAAACTTGATGACAACTCAGCAATACTCTCGGAACCTGTGAACGAGATAAACACAGCTTTAACATCACAAAATATTCCATCTGATTATTATTTAGATGATATATATACCTGGAATAACGACTGGCTCGGACAAAATCATGCTATCGCTAAACAAAGGGATTCTCAAAATATGAGGAAGCATTATCTTCGCCTCATCGATAAGCGATGCAATACTTTCAGTTATAACATCATTATACTGAGGATTGCATTCTATTCCCATTTGAAAGCATTGAAACACACCCAAGTTATGAATTGATCCTAATGTATCAATGGCAGTCGTGAAATTGAAAACTGAATTATGATGAATTAAAATGTTAAATCTTTCCATCACTAATGACGCTTTAAAACTGCGAGGTTTATCTCCTTTAGACTTCTCTTCAACTTCGTTCGTTGAATCCTTCGCTGCAGGTTTTGCTGTAGAAGCTTCTGGTTTAGTTTCAATATAATTTCCGATAAGAGAAGTCCTCAAAGACAGTACCGACGATGTTGCATTGAGCTTCATATCATTGAGAGAGGTATTCTGACTAATTTTTATTATGTTTGAATTATCCTCGTTTTGTTCATGCTCTGAATTGCTAGTTGGCTGCTTTTTTGAGGTAGAAAATATAAGATTAATATTAATGGGCATTTTCTTTGGTAAATAAGTGAATTTTTCATTTTTCATAATTACATTGCATATACCCTTAATTGCATCTGAACCATCAATATCATACCATATGCAATAAAATCTGCGATTAAGCATAGGTCCTAATATTGGACAAGTCAATATACTATTCGGTTCAACTGTTAAAACTATTTTGTCTTCGGCTGTATTTGATGTATCAGTTGTGGTTGAAGCTGTTCCAACAGTTGGAACATTTAAAACATTATAAGCACTGTGACTATTCGAAGGATCAAACAAGATCTTGTTTGCTTCGCCATTATTGAGATTTATAGTGGCGTTTGAATGCATTGTAAATCGCATTGAGCTCTTCCTTGCAGTAAGCCTAATGGAAGAAGACACTCCCACTTTACTTTCATCAATAGTATTTTGATAATTCCTTCTTTTGTTGATATACTTGAATAATTCACCCTGCTTTTTATTCTTCATATTTGTGGAATTACCTTTCACGTTATGTTCATCAGCTAATTGATAGTTACTAATCAATTGTGTCCTTGGAACTTCGATGGATAATATTAGAGACATATTTGTCTTAATGTGTTGCTTGAGGTAATTTTTGACCAATTGGTAAGAATAGCCTGTGTAGCTTTGCATTCTTGACTTAATAAAGATTGCTGCTGCGAGTGCATTATTATTCTGTGTTGATGTTCCAATTTGATTGCTATCTGGTACTTCTGCTGCCTAAAATCACAGTATTCATCATAATAAATGCAGTCATTCGGTCAAAAGAGCTAACCCATTACAAACCTCTGTTGTTGAATTAATGACATGGTCATGGGGATCATCGCCACCTTGGTGTATTTCTTCTTGTAAATCATTTCCATCGGCAATATCATCCAACACACCTGTTGCATTATCGTTCATTGCTAAAGAGTTTTTCTTCTTTAAAGCTTGTAACATATTAGAGTTCTTACGGATCAATTCGATCATAGCTTTGAATAATTCATACAAAAATAATACTTAAATATGAAATTTGAATGTGTTATATTTGTAAAGTCACACTTACCAATGATTTCTTGGTCATCAAAGAGTGTTGCGGGATCATCATAATCAATTAGATGAAGTAAAGTTTGCCGATTTTCATCGGTCAATTGCTGTGAATTTTCAAGAGATATAATCACCGGTAAAGGTGTTGACATTTGGTACAAAGGAATCGAGCTTATCGATGTAGTTGGAGTAGGATCTTCGTTATAAGTTGTGACAAATTGAGGATGCTTCTGAAATCCGCAAGCTGAGAGAATTGCAGATTTCAAAAATCTTATGAAACTAATTGAATAGATTGATCTTTCGGAAGGTTGAGATTCAACAATAGAATCAGAAACATTTTTTACATCAAATGAGAGTAATTTCAATTGGCAAATTTTACAAGCCAACAATGTTGCAATCTTTTTGGTTGAACCTGGATAACTTAGTAATAAAAGGTGTTGCCTATTGTTTCCAGATGATAATAATCGGACTATTCGTAAGAGTAAGCTCAATGCCGCTGGATAAAGTATACAATTTGTATTATTGATTGAAGGATTATTATTAAGATCAACAACCTTGTTTATATTGCTGTTGGTTATCTCGTTCAAAGTTAAAACTGGATTAAAATCACCTATACTTCTATTCCAAACACCACTATTTAAACTCTTTTCGGTACCAATACGATCCAATTCAACCGGCAAATACACTCGAGATCCAGCTTCAACTTCCGAATTATTTTGAGTTGGAGATTGCAATGCTTTATCTGGTTTGTTTACATCTTCAATAATTGGCAATGAGGAGTTAACGCTGTCGTCTTTTGTGGACGCATTATTTTCATGTTTCATTATATGTTTATTAGTGAAAAGAGTTGAATCAGTCCATACTCGATCCTTAAACGAATGAAAATCTTCCTGGAGATTCTTTTTCCAATCAACAGAAATACACCATGTTCTTTCATCCAGTTGATCTATCTGCTGGTTAAGAATTGCAGAAATTCTACTGCGCTGTTCACCATATGTAGGTAGTGGATCCAAAAAATACCTCTTCCATTCATGAGCAAATAATTGCAATAAACCACCAGGATTCATGACATTGACACTTCCGTATTGTAATGATTGACAAAATCGGGTTATTAATGATACATCTAATAGGACAAATGACCGAATTGCTCTTTCTAACGATGTAGTCAACATGAAATCTGCAGTACTTGATATCAAATTGGTACACATAAACATTGTTATTCGACACAACTCAATTATTTCTGGCTGAAGTGCATTTAACAATAGTTCATCCAACTTGCCTGCTTGCAAACATTGATTTGTGCCAGTAATTAATGCCACATGTAATTCGGTAATATTCATAGAAGGTAATCCTACTACACCGAAATGTGGAACCATATCTTTAAAAGAATAAGAATGCATTAGCTGTTCAAATTCTCCACCAATCGTTGATGTCGTCGTCGCAGCGGATATTATTCCCATTCTTTGTAAAATATAATCATCAGAAAATATATTATGATTTCGAGGGTCAATGGTTTGTTCTTTATGCATTATTGGCAACGAATTATTTTCAGTCTCTAATATATGTTGAGTCCTTTGTTGTTGTTGTTGATGATGATGACCACCATCGCGACCATTAGTGTTATGACCTGCATGAACCCCATAAGTAGCTTGACTGCGTACCGATACATTTCTTTTTATGTTAAACATCGGAGTAGATGCAAGGATACCTTTCAATAACGCCTCTGGTCTATTAACTGTCATAAATTTTCCAGAATCATCATCTTTCCGTGAGTTATGGGAACAGATGTGTAAGTCGTCAATGAAAGCTACACCATAACTGAAGCGAGGAGTCTCCAAGACATATTTAGTTTCCGTCAAAAATTCTCTTTCTAGCCACATACGGAGACCATCCGCTGTTGGCAAACCACGCAAGCTTGTCACAGTACTTGAAACTGATTTACTTTTGAAACTACTGCGAACACCAGCCCAAATATTCTAATTATGAAATTAAGGGATTATCAAATAAATTACATATAATATCCATATATCATCCTTATTTAATACCTTAAGTTCTGCTGTTACGGCTAACCAACATTTATCATAATCATTTTCATCATCGTGAAGACCTTTAACCGTTGTCAAGCGAATGAGAAGCGACTTCAGAATATCCATTGCAGCAAATATTCCTTCAGGTTTTTTCCTCCCATTAACTACTTCAACCAAAGTTTCTGTGACAAGGGCTCTCATGTCATGTGGTGTTGGGCAATTTTGCTTAATATCATTCAATATGTCATTTATCAATTTAGTTTTTCCACTTCCGTGGGGACCAACCACTAATACATTTCCACCAGTACTCAATAGCAATCTTATGGCATTTATTAGAGCGCAATTGGAAAGAGTGTGAAAAATCAATTGAGAATTTATGTTCCCACGATTCTTTTGTAAGAGTTCAGCATACAAATGAACATCTTCATACTTCTTGGGTACTCCATTAGTTGGAAGTGGTTTCAAAGTGCGTGGATCATATCGAATCGCCTTAACAAGCTTAGCTTCTTCTATATTCAGAATACATTCAAACACTGAACAATCAGTACAAATATCCATTTCACCCTTGATGTAATTCTCCACACAGTCTCTCACTAAGCTATCAAAGAAATTTCTTCGTGAGGAACTATTTGCTGATCCGCCAAAGCTCCATATCGCTGCATATGCAATAGAAATTCTAGCGCGATTTATCAACTCTTCTCGTGATCTAGCTGGAAGTGACATAATCCCTTTTGTTCTTGCTTTACGTGGGATATTTTTGACTCCAGCAGTTGGAGACATCGCTGAAAAATGAGCATTAGTTTCTCTTACTTCCTGTTCATTGTCTTCATCCTCCTCATCGCGCGTGGATAGAAATATTGCGTCAGGTAAAGCCAATTCGTGGCATTGACTTAACAAGTCTTCCAATACTCTGAAAAAAGTTGATATAGTAGACATGAGCACTGCAATGGGAATATTCTCTGCGGTATACAAGCCATTTTGATAAAGTAACTCATCTATGAATGGAGTGAAAAGAAGACATTTCTTGAGTTCCTCCAAAAAATCTAACCAAGGGGAAAAATCTGCTAACCAATGATTAATACTTCTCAGCCAAGTTTGAATTAAAGTCTTTTTTGTTAGACCCGCATTTGATTGGATTTTTATAACAATGTTATTGGCAATAAATGATGGTGAGGCGTGCAATATATCGCATGTTTCTATTACTATTTTCATATTGTCAACAGGCAGATTGTGTAATTCGCTAGTAGGAAAAACAATCTGTGTAACATTGTTATGAGAAAATTCGGAAAAAGGAAAAGAAATATTGGAAGTTATTGAATTTGCACCAGTAAATAATTGCTCCAAATAATATCCAACAGGGCCAACTAAAACAATTACATATAACTTAGGACGGGAAAACAGTGCTAACAAACTAGATTTATCGCTTCTAGCCTTTGTTTTAGAGTTTTTCTTCAGAAATGATGAGTAAGCTTTAAGTCTATCTACACTGTTTTTGATAATAAGTTCATCTATATGCCTTATTTTTCTGACTAAAATTCCATCATTCCATTTACCGTTGTGATCCAAATTACCCAATAAACTTGAAATTGACAATGAAGCATGATATATCGTAGTTTTATACACTGGCTGGACTTGCTTTACATTTTCAGTGGCAGAAAACTGAGAGTGTTCTTGCAATAAAGATAACTGCTGAGATGCATTGTTAAAATCCATTTCTGATGACATTACACTGGCAGTAAACTGATCTGTTAAAGATGCAGTACCAGCACCATCACCTGGCTGAGCCATACTTACTGTACTTCCGTGACCAAGGTCTGTATCATTCATATTGAATTGGTTATTGTTCCTTTCGTCACGCTTCAATTTTAAATTTCTTCGTAAAGCAATTAATATTCGCTTCCCAGCTAACAAGTACTGAATTGGTAACGATTCGCCACGAAAATAATCACCATCAACTTTTAATCCGACCGATTTTATGGAATGCAATACAGTCGACAACATCGCAGATTTCCCAACTCCATTTTCTCCCAAAAGAATTATTACACCATTGTTAACATTCGATCTCGATATTTCATCCCATATATGTAAACATTTCCCAACAAATAAATGATCACTGATAAAACCACATTCCCGACTGCTTTTAATGATTGCATTAACAGCTTTACTATTAATTCTAAGAGAGTTTCCTTGAAAAACATTAGATAATACTTGTAATTCAGTTGGATTTGAAATGATTTCTAATTTTGATAGGAAAGGCTCAAATAAAATACGTTTTATTTCTGTAGCATCAAAACCTTTTTGATTTGAACTAGCATCAACGGAATTAAAATAGTTTGTACGACCGCTGCTTGAGTTAATAATATAATTTTGAGTATTTAAGTATGATACATCTAAGTGTAATAATATATTCTCCCACAAGGCGGCACAAAAACAGTTCGTTTCTGCTTGAAACCGACCAATTTGAGAGTTGGAAACATTTTGGTTGGAACCAAAAGAATTGATTTTTTGGGATGGATTATTCATATTATAAAACACACTATTGCCATTGATAGTATTTGCATCATAAAAAGTATAATTTGGATTGGCAATTGTGAAAATATTCAATAATTCACAAGATTTAACAATTAATCTCTTCATATTTGATATGGTATTGAACGAATCAAGTACCTTCAACAACCAAATTGAATAATTATCAGTTGAATTACTATTTTTAGAATTACTTTTTAAATTATCCACATTTGCATTTATTATTCTTTTTAGCGTTGTAACTGCTGTTATAAGAGTATCTTGCAAATCACAACCATATAAATAGCCTTCCATTGACAAAGCTAAACCGATGTATTCAAATGGTCTAGTAAACGAAATAGAGATTACACTGAATATGCTACAATAAATATTGTTCATCATCGATAATGCGGCGTGAGACTGTTCAGAGGTCGTTCCTATCACAATAATCCCATGGAAATACGATAACTTTTCGCATTGATTGATATAATTGCGAAGAATATTAATGTTGTTTTTTCTACGCTCAGATTGCAAATCATTTCGACTAAACTTTGTTTTTAGAGGATATTTCAAGGAGTCTTGAAAAAATTGATCATTCTTACTTTCCAATGCCGTCCAAAACGAATTAAGAGTCGAAGTAATAAGCTAAAAATAGAATAAATCGACATAAATAAAAGCTTGGAGTGAATTTGAATAACTTAATTAATAAAACCTGTAGGTTAGCCAGATCAATGGAAGAGAAATCAATGGACCCAATTGCATCCAAATAAACCATTCTAGCGAGAAAAAACTTGACAGATACAGGATTATCAGAGGCTGTGAAGGAAGTACAAATCCGTCCTAATGAATAAGCAACATCTTGTGGAGTAACAGAATAAGTTCCAACAGATTCAAATCCATTAGGTCTCTCTGCAAAAGGATCATCATTTTCATCATTAGTATTATTGCTTTTATTATTATCTAAATAAGATATTTGATTGTCTGATTGTGATTTGTAAGCAACAAAAACTGATCCTCGACTAGAAAATGAAGATCCAACAACTTGTTGCAATGAGTGTTCAATTTCACGAGCGACTACATAAAAATAGCCTCCATAGTATTCTAACCCATGAGAAACTGAAATGTTACCAAGCAATATTTCGACGGGGGAACCTTGTATCCTGTTAGTTTTATGATACACAAATCGATATTGAAATCGACTTGACCACAAATCAATTGCACTCTCCAAAGATCTATAATTGTTTGAATAATATAAATTCTAAAATAATTTTGATAGGAATACTTCTGTAACTCTCACCTGCAAAGAAGCAACTCTTCAATCGTTCGTAAATATTGAATTTCTTGTAATAAAAACACCGAAGATAACGATTTCGCTTTCTTTGTATTCAATTTCATTAAATATTGACCACTTTGAAGCGAATGTTGAAAGCGTTGAATATTATCCATCGAAACTCTCTTTTGAATTAACAAAGATGATTTCCAATTATTGGCAAAGAGTGTCAAATTTGAATCTTTTATGACATCACTACGACACATCGTAATACAACCTACCGGATTACCTAAACAAGTCCAAATATCATCAGCAAAGCATATACCATTTACTATAGCAATAGATTGATTTGGATGTGAGGATGAACAAAATGATATTAATTGATTTATTCGCTGCGAAAACCAATCTGATATATTTTCAATGATTGTAGGTACAGATACTTCAGCAAATATACTTTGACTAAACTGAATTCTTGATAGAATAAGCGAATCACAGGCATTAGCTATGTTTAATTTTATGGCACGACTAAACTCATTTATAAACTCTTCTAAAGTTGAGCTTAAAGAAATCGGTTCCACAAATGTAATCTGTTCTATATCGTCAGAACTAATAAAACCTGTGCACACAAATATACGAGAAGGTGCCGCGATGGATGCATTAACAGCTGAAAGAGTAATTTGAAGTCGACCAACTCCTTTAAATAATTCTGACAGCATATTCGACACTAGTTCCTAAACAAGAAAAGATAACAAAATATTCAATACAATAATATTATTAATTGTGCATAATATTTTGTCATACCAAATTTAGTTGTGGACCCATCATCCATAGTTTAATAAACTGAACAATCCTATTATAAGAGAGCAACGAGAGTCTGGGGCAAGCATCGAGCATACTCTGCACATTTGTATGCGCATCTTCCATAATGGAATTCAAACTTAACTTCAGATTATCAGTATTAAGATCTTGATCGGTGTAGTTAACAAATGCACTTAGTAAATTACCACTGCATTGGGCTAGAATAACCTCTAATTTCTAAATCAAAACAAGTTTATTGAACAATTTCCTTTAGAAAGGAACTTATTAATATATTATTACCTTCAACTCTTCAGTGCAGCTATTATATAGCCTTACAGCATTGCGATCAATTTCACCACGACCAGCAAACTTGACGAAATGAAATAAATACATCCACTGGTATTGCGATTCACGAAGATTTTCCAAGAAGCGATCCATTCGATTTATCATTGTCTTACTTTGCTCTATTCTCTGATCAAATGTTACCAATCCCATATCCTAAAGCAGAAGTCACAATTAAATAATAGATTATGTTATTTTGTTAACATAATTTGTTAACGTACCTGGGCTGTTTGATCTACAATCATTATGGTTTTCATAGCATACTTCAATAAAACACTTAATTGAATTGTATTAACTACTTCATTTAATTCAACATATATTTTTTCCCTAAGACGACTATCACGAACCCAATCACCAGATGTTACAATATGTGTGGATTTAAGCGTTAAATCAACTTGATCTAAAGTTCTTTCCAATATGAATTCTATGGCAGCATCAGAAGTGATGGATCTAATCGGATCAATTAGAGTCTCTATTCCTCTAATTGTAGATATAAAATTAATTATTAATCATTGTTAATTATCCTTCATTACATTAGACTAATATTTGCAATTGTGAAATACAGTATACTGGGCGCAAAGGGAGCAGTGTAGCATTTTATATCAATATTTACACTCCAAATGTAATGGAGGAAATACAATACAAATTTTATGCTAATATTTTATCATTTACCTACCGTTTGATGAATTCATTTGCCACAAGTCGATTGATATTACCCAACCCAAGTGGAGCTCTCACTGTATTATTATTATTGCTATTAACTTGCCCTGTGATATTAGAGATAGAGAGATTAGATCCATCATTAACACTTCCACCAATATCGTACACATTTATAAACTCCATTTGACGACCAGAAAATTTTAAAGTTAGTTGTAAAGCATAAAACACTCCACAATTAAGCATTGCTTGCCAATGCCGAGTTCTTAAGCAACGAGCAGAAAAATAAGAAATAATCTCAATTTTCGGTTTAAAGTTTTCCAACTGTTCATCTATCCTATTGAGAAGAGGAATATCATCTTTGGCAAGATATGATAACAGTTGGTCATATATATCCATAATTTGGGTAAATTGAAGAGAAATTTGAGGAATGTTTGTATTAATGACTCGTGAGTTGAGAAGCTGCTTGCTCAATGACTCACATTCCAACATAATTTTCCACGCTTTACATTTATTAGAATACAAGAGCTCTAATTTAATCATGTCTAAAAATTTATCAACTTCTTGAATTGTTAATAATGGCGCAGCAGTACCAACAATATCATGCGCTTCTAATAATATTAATTGTGCAGACAATATTTTATTCACTTCCAGACGAAGATCAGAAAGTTCAGCTCCGTGTTTACTTAACAGAAATGACCCTAATTCATCGGATACTGAAATATCAACTAGATTAATGTTTAAAATTAACTGCTCAAATTTTTTGATAGAAATATGCAGTGAATTTTTCTTGATTGAGACATCTTGTTTTAGTTTTGCTAACTGTGTAAGCAATAATGATCTAGAACGATTCATACTAACTGATAAGCTTTCTAATGACTCGATAAATATTCTATAAAGAATATCTGGATTTTGCTGAGATTGTAAAGCAGAGATAGCACTAGTTGGTGTTTGCAAAGCAGCTGCTTCATTTACAATAAACGAAGAGGTTACTCGAGTAGCAATAGCTATAGACGTTGAGCGACTCTTTACTTGATCTTTGCGATACTGGACCAAAATGTGGTATACTGAGTCATTAATATCAGTTTCTGTGTCAAACGAATCTTTGGTATATTCATAATTCTTCAATTTACTCATCAACAATAATAACCCATCAAAATCACTCTTTGAATTTGAAAATGTGTTATTTAATGATTTGATGAATTCCAAACAATGTGAACAACGAGTGATGAAAGTGATTGGCAATCTATTAAATAATAAATCCACTTGAATAGCTCTGTAAGTGAGTAGTTGATCAACAACTGCTTTGAATGAAACCACAAATCCAAGAGAAAATTTCATATTCTTAAAATGATTTGTTATGATAGAAGTGATACTGTTAAGGTATGTTATTGCTGATTTAAAAGTAGTGAGACGATAAATATCACGAGTTTTACATCTTTTTATATCAGCGATTGAATCATTGTCTGGAAGATCAATATAACTTTT
Organism: Epipyxis sp. PR26KG; assembly: GCA_015144975.1. Classification (NCBI taxonomy): domain Eukaryota; class Chrysophyceae; order Chromulinales; family Dinobryaceae; genus Epipyxis; species Epipyxis sp. PR26KG. Next base: position 18,616 of record VKHH01006218.1, read on the forward strand.
CAATTTATTCAATATAAGACTTCTTTCTATTTGTTTAGCTAATGTGAATGGTGCAATCGACCATAATTTACGAACTATCTCAAATATTCGATTGAGATAATTATCAATCTTAATTGCTTCCAAATAAGCTTCTTGCATCATTTTCATAGTATCAATCGCCAATTTGTAACAATTGCGACTGTTGTATACAGGAAACATTATCATATAAGTAAAATATTGACTACTTCGAGCTTGGAGAGCATCTGATAAATTGCTATTTTTATTGGCGGGAATATTATTTAACGTAGCATTATTATTATTATTTATATTTTCAGTTTTAAAATTTTCATCATTTTCCTTCTTATTTCCAATTTCATCTTCCTTTGCAATCGTCCTCTCAATTTCATTGCCAATTACTCGATTTCTCAGGGTTGGTAAAGCATGAATAATATCTCCAATTGCACCACACAAATCATGGACAGCTGTTGTTAAATTACTCTTTGATGGGTTAATCATAACTCTAACTTTATCAATGCTGTTTAAGTTAGTAAAGTCATTGATATTAAACAATTTATTATTGATATACAAATTCACATTTATGCTTAAATGACAGCCTATCGTTTCGAATTGATCATTCACTTTATATCGATTTCTTGGAGAAGAATGATTATTTTGACCAAGACTAGCATGATTGCTGTACAACTCCGTATGGTGGATGCTACTTCTTCGCATTGATTGACGAGGTGATGTGTTATCTTTGGAATCAGAAATTATATTATTAGCTTGAGGAAGTGTCTTATTTTCCGTTATTGAAATCATTGGAATTCTAGCTCGAGCTTGTTTAGGTTGATTCGATGAAGATGTCACTCCATTTATGGCCTGCTGATCAATGAAATCAGCATCGTCATCTTCTTCTGTGACGTTGAGAAAAGAAGCCGATTTGTTTCCACTTCCATAATGATGACTGTATGCGTAAGGCAACACATCTCCCAGATCATCAAACAAACTGTGATCAACTTTCCAATCTTTAGCGGATTTTATTAAATGTTGACCAACTATCAATTGTTTCAATTGTAACCAAAACTTTTCAATAATCACTGAAACAGTATAATCCACCTTAAATTGTGCTAAACATAATAATTTTTTAATTCTTTCTTTATACTCTTCTTTTAATCTTTGAATTGATCGTAGTTTTGTCCAATCAACTTCATTTGTTGTTTGATAAACTGCATTTACTATGATCGGCTCAAATTCAACTTTTTTATGTTCATCTGAAATTTTTGCAGCAGTTGATGGTCTTATTATTGTTTTGTTAGTTGAATTGAAGTCTATAAAACATGATTTCGATATAATAAAAATCTATACAAATTGAAAATAATGATGCACGGGATGATTCAGCAGAATACATAAAAATACTATAATAACCTATAATATGATACTACAAAACACATGTGTTCACTCCTTAATACGACAATTACCAATTACCTTGAAATGAGCTCAAAGGATGATGATCTTTAATTTCTTGTACAATATTTTTCAACTTTTCACTGTTAATATATTCATCATATTTATCAACTATTGCTTGTCCCAAATCATCGATTTCTCTCACAAAATCATTTTTAATTGTTTGAAAATAATCGACTTGTGCTTTCAAGTATTCAGAAACATCAGTGATTCCAATCCCAGGAAACTTAAATAAATTAAGATTTTCTTCCATTTCATATGTTTTATTACTGATAGATTGGAGAATACTTATCAGACCAGTATCTGCTAAATGGGAATAACGCATTAAATTTTGTTTGTTTAAAACGATTGATGAATGTTTTGCATATCTTCGCCACAAATAAAAATATTTTAATTCATGAAATCTAGCAAAGAATCGACCAGTTCGAAGGTAATCTACTTGTTTCTTTTGAATTATGAAATCTTTTAAAGGAATTAAATCAATTATTTCATGTTCAGGATTACACAATAATCCTTGCAATGATAACTGCATCAATTGATATGATGACAATTGCTTTGCAGATTCTTTAGAATTTGTTGCTGAAAACCGTTTCCATACTAAACCTAAAGAAACATATATTATTAAAAGTTATAAATAGCTTAATAATAACATAATAGATTGCCTGTTGAAGGATCTCCGGGTCTTTCAAGTATCACTAAATCATAAAAGTTAGGTCTTTTTATATCTTCAACATTATAGCGAGGAGTTACATGGACAAATTTAGAGTTTTTGCTATCTTTATTATTTTTTGCATCAAGTAAATAATCAACCACATCATCCAAATCCATTCCATTGAAAATATTAGAAAACTGTTTTTTGATTGTTGAATGACTTGGTCTATCATCATATGAAATTTTGGCATCCTTCACATATTTCCCCCCTAAACTACTCTCATTCCCTCTAAATATTAATATCTCTTGATTGGCGAATGAAGTATTAATTGTACTTGTATTTAAGTTAGATCGAATTGCTGATGATGAAGTAAAAGGTCGATTTGATTGAAAAGAAGACTTGATTGTATTTGGAATCGTTGGTCTGCTAAATGTATTACTAATCATTCGTTTTGATGCAATAAAAGATGGATCTACTCCCATAGAAGCAGTTAATCTGTAAGCAAGTGAGTGAGGGATTTCCTGTTGTGACAGTTTAATTTCATGCAGTTTTAATGACTCTCTATCTGCTGACTTTTTGATAAATCGAACTGCTGCTAAATCTGGCGGTAGTTGTGGCCAAGATAGCAAATCACTAACTTTATCAATATTGCTATCATTACTTCTTTCAACAGCCCCATTTTGAATAGATTTTAGGTTGTTCTTATGATCACTCTTGCGAATATTCGTGCCACTTTGCGCAGTAGTTGGAGTATCAAAAACTTCAAGTGAAATTTCACGTTGTTCAACTGCTCTACGAATGTGATTTGGGCTTGACGATCTTCCCTCATCGCTCTTTTGTTTGTTGTCATTATTATTGTCAATTAAAGTATCAGGAAGTTGTACTCTTTTTCCATGATAATCTTTTGCTTCTCGAGTATATGGTCTAGGTTTAGAATCTGAATTATCAATATTAAGATCTTTGTTGTTCAGATTCGAACTGATATTACTGTTGTGATATGAAGTTTTATTGTCTGTCCTTATTCTACCCGCTGATTTTGCCCGAATCGTGCTTCCTTTCATATCATATAGTGCACAGAGTAAACGTCAAATATATTACGTCAAATTCTAATTACTCCTACAATTGATATTCAATTTTATTGGTGTTATATTTAACTTATTAAATGAATTGATATTAATATATTAATATAATCATTCATTCATTCATGAAAAAGTTAAATGCCCCCTCCCGCCTCCTTTTGATTTCTTACCTTTTGTACACGTATGACGTTAAAAACACTAAATATTGATGTGTTTAGATATTTGAATACAACAATTTAACTAAAATAGTTATTATATAATCATTTAATGTAGTTAAAGACCTAAATTTGATCAAAATATTACAGTTTAAATGATATCGTACGCCTTAAAGTCATCGTGTCGTTGACATTGAAAAATGATAAAAAAATGTCTCTTTGCCAGCATACATCTTGAAACTAATATAGCCTCAACTGAAATTATGAGTGTATCGTGATCTTCAGTAAGATATGAATAAGAGGTTCAGTGTAAATAGCTTGAAGATGTTCGATTTCAAATTACAAAATTGTGCATTATGATATAACTGACGAAATCACAGTTTTGCGAACTGTACTATTCAGATTTTAGGACTAATTACAAATATGGAACGCTATGTTCATTGCAATACTACTTTAAATTAATGTATCGATTTAAGATTAAGTAGTTGGCGGTGATATTTTCAATGAGCTGCATTCTATATTTGCTACAAAACTTAAAACATATTAAACGTCGTAATTTCCATGATGGTAAGAACTGACGGTCTGATCCTATTGTTTATATATTGTTAAATAGTTGCTGCTATGCTATGGCTAGTCTATTATTTCGTTATGATGCATGTATTTGCGACTTTTACACTATTACAAGTCGCTACTTACCATTATCAATGTAATCGGTCAATATCAAATACAATACATTCTGAATATCTGTTGCATTTAATAGTTAACTTTTGGCTATTGATATGGTTTACATCATATCAATAGCCAACAAATTTGTTAGTCATAATTGTTATGATTGTGTGTGTGTTTTAATGCTAGTATTAACATAGTATTACTTTTGAATATTTTTTGTGACTTATTTTGATAAATTAGATATTTTTAGCATTGCTAATATTCTACAATGCACCATTCGCATCAATACTATAAATTTCAAAGAGCAAGAACAATAATAATCATATCATATTTCTATTCAATATTCATTATTTACAATAATAGCGATCAGCATTTTCACTCAAAAGCACAACATAACCGGATAAGTGTCATCGGCTTTATTTCTAATTTCATAATTATTCTTTGCTTCTTTTCCTTCACTATTATTGGGAATTTAAAAATTCAATGAATCAGATTCCATTGGCAAACAAAGAACATAATAATTTTAATCTCACGCGTCAACATGTCTATATCTCTCAATTTCTCAATCTCAAGCTTCAGCCAAGAACAAATTGGTTGGCGATATCACTTTTCAGCATGTCCATCGCTCTAAGCTTTCCATTATCCAAACTGTGAGTTGATGGAAATATGTATTCTGATCGCAAAAATGAGTCAGGTAATTTTCCAAAAGTACACATTGCAATACTAATGGCATTTTTTCCATCGAAATAATGCAACCAGCACAAAGCTCATTGATCATCATCCCATGATATATTAAACCCTGGTCTGGTTGACCATTTTTGGATCCTCTAAAAGCACCTGCTGATTTAACCAATGCAACAAAATGC
>VKHH01006219.1:0-23472 GCA_015144975.1 Epipyxis sp. PR26KG
GAATTACTGTTACTGCTAGAATTATTAGAGTGAACATAGTCCCAAACTACAACAGAACTAACCCAATGTTTGTGACCAGTGATTACCTTGATCAAATTGCCTGATCGTAATTCCCACACTGCTGCAGAATGATCCTGTAATAAAGATGAGTTATAATGTAATAAAACGATATTTTATAAATTAGAATAAAATTACAAAATTACAAATTTAGAGATGTGATTTCCTGGGATAAACTATTCTCACCTTGGATCCCGTGACAATAATTGTTGGTCTAACATAATTAATGAAATCATGTACAGTGATGCATTGAATTCCTGCTGTGTGAGTACCACGTAATTGTCGTACTAACTTGTTGGTGTTTATACTCCATTGTATAATTTTACAATCATCTCCGCACGTTATTAACAATGGATTGTTGGCGTATTCGTAGCTTGCATACACTGTGGCGGCATGAATAGAAGATGTAGAAAACGATGTTGTCTCATCTTCATTGGTAGAATTTAGTGTTAATTGTTTGATATATTTACTACTGTAGCATCCATCAATCATTTTCAATTTTCAACTATTTTAACTCACAATCTACAGTTGCAGCTTAAAACCTAGCAGAAAATTACTGTAAAATACTGTACAAGTGATGTTCTTGTTTCTAGTAAAAAGTTATACAAATGAAATCATTTTTTTTGTCAACGTATATTTGTCCAGGATACGACACAACCAGTCTCGAAGGCCCAACAACAAATAAATATTTCAAAAATAAACTACCGGTACATCAAAAGTTAATTCACATAAAGAACATTTGAGACTACAAAACAACAGTTCCATTAGTTATCACCTCGTCAAGATACTTGTATTATGGTTGGCTTTAATTCCAATGTAAAGCCTGGTCCAACAAACTCTCAAACAAATGTGGTAAAATCAATGAGATATACACAAGCTGCACGATTAGCAGATAAAAATTCCAGAACAATTGTTAAAATATCCCAATTACTGGTAATTTCATTGATTAATAGATATATAGTATATAGATTACATATTATATTACATATTTTCATTATGTTTCACTGTACCATAAATTTATAGAATGTGAAAAACCAGAACAGTAAAATTTGACTCATGTACAAATATCTTAACATTAAAATCTTATAGGAAGTAATTCAGCATCCAAACTATGATGATTTAGATACCGAGGGTCATATATCACTACGAATAGGTAAACAGATTTAATTTTTTCTTAATTAAGGATTGTGTAAGTGTGTAACAGATTCATTCCTTTGTACTTGACATAGAATTTTTGAAAAAGAGACTTAATCGGCGATTACTTAAACTTGCAAAATTTGCTGATACTCCTGTTTTAGAAAGAAGCTCTGAATTTAATCCAGTTACCCCTAAAGTGACAGCACCACAACCCCAATCGTCCCAATCTACTCAAATCATTCAAGCTAAACCACTGGAAAATAATAATACCAATCCGCAATAACACATTACCAGTTTAAATGTCAGTCGATTGAATTCGAGCAATATTAGAATTTATATGTCTATATTCAGCACGATGAAAATAACTGTATGTAATCAATTAATTTATTTAATAAAAAAATAGTTTTAGTTTATATTTTTAAATTCAAATAGATGTATATATTCTGCGTGTGATTTCTATTATTAGGATTCCAAATTAAACATAGAAAATATTGCCTTATTTTTTACATTTATAGTGGATTGTTTGATCAAATCTTCTTCAAAATATTGAGCAACACTTTTGTCCATTTCCTTTATTTTATAAGTCTCATCGATTAAGTCACTTTCAATGGAAGCTTGGAACATATCAATCTTTACTTGCTTCATAGGTGGTGAGAGGGATTCTTCATAATCTTCACATGTAAATGACCTTGTCAACAAGTTTTTGTTTTGACATTCCATTGAAGGTGAACGATCCATGTTGAGATTATGAAGCAATGATGTTTTAATGGAACTATTCTTTTTAGCATAGTAATTGTTTAGTGTCATCTTCAAAAGAAAATATATGTAATTTAAAATTAAAGTTCTCAAATTCATAACGAAATTTTTTTACCTGGTTGTTCATTTTTGGTAAAGAAGACTTTGCTGCATTTGTTTTATTATTTTTCTTAACTGAAACAGATTTCCCGATTGATTTCGTAGACTGAATGTTTTGAATGAAATTTTTATTAGTTGGAACAGGTGCAATTAGCAAAGATTCAAAATTATTATGCTTAAGCTGTTTGTTATGTTCAATATTTGGATTTATTTTATCATTTAACCTATTATTATCTATATTTTCATTGTTATTGGTAAGCTTTCCATGACTTGAAATATCATTATTATCATCTATGTTTGTATTACTGTCTTTTAATAATTCATTGTCAACTAATAATTTATCATCATCAATTTCATTAAAATCATATATACTAAACATATGATCATACCCACGATTATTAATCATTGTGGTATTACTTCTTATTATCTGACCTTTTTCTTCAGTTACAGAATTTTTTTCAACACTAACTATATGTCGATCTACTGTAATATCTTTACTCGATAATGGCTTATAAAGTGTCTGAATTAAAGCTGATTCATGAGATTCATTTATAGTTAATTCATCGTGAATTTCATCGGACTTTTTGACAGCCGTTACTATTGATAATGGAACCTGTTGTGAATTAAATGATTTATTTCCAAATAAATCATTTAATTCGTTCGATAAATCAAAATTAGCATCTGCAATTATTGTATGTAGAGTCACTTCATTTTTCGATCTATCTGTTTTAAAATCTATTGTCATGATTAATAAAACAAAATAACGACTTTTGAAATTGTAAAAAAGTCAAGTAAAGTAAACATTTACCTTGAGCTGCATCATAATTGCGACGATTCGAACTAGTTGACATATTATTATTTAACTTACTATAATGTGGACGGTATAAGGTGCGAATCTCATTAACTTGTTGTGGGATTACGCTAGTTGTATTTGCTCTACGAATAATATTTTGTTTTTTATTATTCGTCGATAGAATTGCTTTTGACAAATCAAATTGAAATGGTTTCTGTGAAAGTATGATTAATTATTATGACTGAAAGTGATTATTAATATTAAATAATTGTAAGACAATCTACAGACCGTCCACAAACAAGATTAACAAATTCAAAAAAAGTTTCTTACCTTCGTAGTTGGATCTATCAGACCATCTGAAATCTGACAAGCAAGTTCAGGAGACACAATTTGACCTAAATAAGGATAATACTCATTTTCAACTCCAACATTTAAACAAGGATGAAAGTCTTCTTGTTTTATTGGATTCAAATACACACACTATTAAAATATTAAAAAATAATTCAGAAAAAAAAAGTTTTCTTATTTTTATGAAATAATGAATTACCTGTCTACTCCTTGGATCAAATACGACTTGATGAGAAAAAGTAGCAATAGCCTATTGTAAGATTGAAAATAGTATTTGAAAAAACTCAATGTGATATTTTACAATACTGCTTACCTTATAAAAGTCCAATTCATACTGCAAGACATTATTCACACTCCGAAAAGTATTTTCAGATGAATTATTCTCGCGAAGACAATTTCTATCGCAACATCTAAGATTGTTATGATTATCCAAATATGTCACTAGATTTGTGTTAATCAAAGGTATCATTCCGCTCATTCTCATTGATCTTAAACAGTTTCCAACAGTTCGCTCTTTACTAACGATTTTATAGCTATTTTTTAACCCAACACCTTTCACAGAATCCTTAATCGCATATGAATACAATGATAACGATAATACTCTAGTTTTAAATGATGCAAATAAACTTACCAAATAATCACAACCAGCTGCAACACACATCATTACAATCATTTCTTGTGTAAAGTGAGCCAATTCAAACCCAGGAATCTTATCGGAAAATAACTCGCTAGATCTTATCGTTTGACAATTACCCAACTTATCTAATTTGAATATAATTTCAGAACAACCATAAGGTATATTATCTGAATCTTCGGAAACAACAGCATCAATAATTTTATGGTGTGATAAGAAAGCTAGTTGAGCATCAGCTTCATAAGGAGCAACCAAACACTGAACTGATGGTCGCGAAGATTTTATTGCAAGGATAAGTTCACCCGCCATCAATGGTGTCACATCCACTGCACGAGAAAAATAATTTCTTGCTTTGGTTTGATCATTATCACGCAAATATGCGTGACCTTTGGATAGATTTTGTTGTCTATTTTCAGCGCGTTCTGTTTCAGTTTTTCCTTTCATCGGTAAAGAATCGCCATCGAAAACCATCACAACATCAATACTGTGGTAAATAAGCAAATCTATTAAGTTTAAACAATAAGTTATGTAGCCTCGAGTGGGAATATTGTTGCACAATTCGAAACAGCATCCATATACTCCTTTGTGCAACCAACTATACGCATCAACTCCAACTCGTTTGCCACTATAATTGGAAATATGTGAAGAAATTAATACTGGCTTTAATACGCCCAACAACCCTCGTATACCCATTGAATTTTATATGTTGCAAGTAATTGGTTAATGTTTGATGGAAATGAAAAATGAAATCCGGAAATGGAATTGAATTTTTGAATTTTATTATTATTGCAATTAAAAAGCGTCTTAATCCAAGCTTCAAAAATATCTTCTTCAGTTTGTAAACCATCACCATTATTATAACTTCTTAAGAATGGTAAGATTATTAAGTAATAGATTTTTCACAATTAATTAACTAATTAAAACATAATTCCAGAATTACCGTAAAATATACATATAATTTTATCAGGTATATCTAAAACCTTTCACAACATTTTTCTCCAACCATTTTCACATTGCATAATAAATATAATCCTACTGATGTTTTCAATGTAAACAAATTTTGCATTTATATTTCCAGAATTGTTTTATATTTTCAGTTCCATCCCGGGACCTGACAGCACAACATTGTACTTGCATATTACATACAGTAAATACTGGAACATGTCAACACGATATACATTCGAAAACCCTCCGAATCAAATAAAGAGAAGCCAAAGTGATGTAATTCGCATATCTCCCCGAAATTTATCCAATTCTGTGGTAATGAAACCCAATCCGAATGACGAAAAAATAAAAGAAACTAGAGAAATGTTGATGAAGAAAATAATGGACGCAAAAACCGATTTGGCCAATCAACTTGAAGTGCAAAAGAGGAAGTTGGAAGAAAGTAGTGTGAAGAGTGATAAACGATTTAAACAAGAACAGAAAGCATACTTAGAATCTCTTTTGTGGAAGGAAAAGAGTGACTATGTTGAACTAGATAAAAAATATTCAGTTGATCAACAAAGTGATGATTATCGTGATGGTGAAGAAGATAAGTCTGATCCTCCACAAAATGAGGATATGATTGCAAAAGTAAAAGAAATCAATTTGTTAGCTTCAGCAATTATTTCAGTCAAAAGGTTGAAAAAGAATCTTGCGTTGAATCATTCGAATCCAAATATGGATTCCATCGTGAAAAACGAAGCTTCAGATAAAAATATCGAATTTGCTTTTGATACAAGTGATGTTGATGATTATTTGGAAGAAGTTCTTGGTGACAATAGAAAGAAAACTCGTAATATGGCAGATCATGACAGCGAAAACTATGAGGAAGATTTAACAATCTCTGAAGAAATCAACACGGATTTGTTAACTAACCGCACAAGTAATTACCAGCACGCAGCACCTATTTCTGTACCACCACTTCCAAATGCACCAAGACCGAAAAATTTGACGAATGGGGGAGATGTAATAAATTTCTTTGTGCCAAATCCCCCTCCTCATCCTCCTGCTTCAACCAATATGAATCAAAATTATTCATCATATATTGCACCACTAGGTACTGGTTGGCCGTCTTACCCTCCACAGCTGCAAGTTCCAGCGTATGGTTTCCCTGATTCAAATACTATTCTTGTTAATAAATATTCTCCCGTTATTTTACAATCTGCTCCACCTCCACCTCCACCAATCATTTTTGTGCCCGTTGGTACGGAGCAATATATGCAACCATTAATTGAGCCAGTAAACTCAATCCAACCTAGTTATGTAGCTCCTCCTCTACCATTGCTTTCTACACCTCATCCACCTCACATGAATATGCCTCCATCGACAGCTCAAATTAACAACACAATTTTGCCGATAACGTCTTCAGATCCAATAATAATATCACACTTGAATGTTAGCTCAACAGCATTAGTACCATTGGAATTGACAATTCCTCCACCTCCATCTCATCCTAAAGAAGATATTAATGATTCTAGTGAAAAGGCTATTGAAGAAACGAAACTTAATGATTCGAATTCGACCAAAAGTCAATCAGCTCCTCATACCTTCGAAGAATTTCTGAAGAAGCGTGAGATTTATCGCCGTTTAGCGTCGAGTATTGACGAAGAGGAAATCAATGCTTCCAGCAATAAAATCAATAAAAAAGAAATCGAGTCTCAACCAATCAAATCAGATGCAAAGCCTTCTGGGTTATCCAAGCTAAGAAGTCATCCAGATAGTTCATTCAATTCAAGTGTGTCTTCTAATTCTTCAAAACTTATAAATTCATCGTCACTTTTTGAAGATTATTTTAAGTATTTACATAATCGACCGAGACCGTCTCCTCGATCATCCGACTTTTTTGAGAAAGATAATCGTTGGATGGAACCAAGTAATAGTGTTGCTAATAATTCTCAAAATAGTAAACGTATGGTATGGAATGCTAGGTTGTCGAAACAAAATTCTTTTCATGAACTTCAAATAAAACCAATGCAAGTTAATAAAAAATCTGCAGAAGTTGAAGAAGGCGAGATTTTAGAAACTGAGCTTGAAATATCTCAGAATGATAATCAAAATATTTCAAAAATAAATATCTTTCAACAAAATACTGATTCATTCCTAAATAAGCATACAAAAGAAATTCATTGGCCTGCAGCATCTCTTCCCACCAATGCAATGGAAGATGGTGAATTATTGGATGATGACATAAGCCATGCTAGTAACGCGAATACCATAGGTGTAGCTGTAGATGTTACTGACAAATCAAACGTCAAACTTGCTATTCAAACTCATCATGACGACAACATAAATAAACTTTTCAATGATGAAACGGTTAATAATCAGCAGTCTACTGTAGAGGATCTAAATGGCCAATTAAATGATGATGTTCTAAATACTCATTGTGAAAATGACATTGACGATGTGTTAATTGATCAATTCAACGATGAACCTGAAAAAATTCAAGTTGAAAATCCGTCTGCTAGTGATGTTTCGTATGACAATGTAGATATTCTTGTTGAAAATAATTTTGATCGAAATGTGAACGATTCATTTATCAATAACGAAGTAGCAGAAGACTTCCTCACGTCAATTTTACCTTATGCGATTACAGCTAATACTAACAAAGATAATAATGCGACAAATAATGTTGTGAGTAATGATAATATGACAGTTGTTACTAATGTCGCACAGACCACTGAGACGAATGATGAAGCTGTTGAGCCTGTAAGTACACATATACAAGTGACATCTGCTCAATCCCAACCATTCAATTTGCTCGCTGCATCAGCAGGTGTAGAGATGAAATCTGAACCATTGATCAAAGCCCCCATCGAAAAACTGAGTGCAAACCCGTCTCATAATCAGTATACGGATTCCATCCATGACATGCGCTATCTCCCCTTTCGACGCAACCTCTTCACTCCATTTGCAACCCCGAGGAGCATCTTTGGCATGTCTAGCAGTCAAAACAGTAATGAAGTACGTATCCTCACAATATTTTGTATTTATTTACTAATTGTGGATCCCTTATATCGTTTCACATGCTTAAAATTAAAATATTTAAATTTGTTTTGATAAAATAATAGACTTCTGCTGGAAACACTTTGATTGGCCATAATAATTTTGGTTCTTTTACTGGTGCTTCTTATACTGGACATACCACATTCAATTCTTTCGGATCGAATAGGAATAATGTCAATAATGTGACTAATGCGATGATTAATAATGCTCAGAATAAAGATAATATAATAATTGATACTGTTGTCGATAATGCTGCTGATAAATATGACCATAACGATAATATTTCAGTTTTAGTTTCAGCGAATAACAGTTTCTTAAGTGAGAATATGATAAGTTCGAATCAACATGATAGAGATATCCAAATCATTTCTACACTTGGCACCAACCACAATTCTGTTATGGAAGTTGAAAATGATAATTATTTTTCAAAAAAATCTGAAGATGAGAATGAGAATATTATGGATTTGACTAGTACTCATTCGAATCTTGATGTATCGACATATGATAACCATAGAAACACACTGATCTCCTCAAAGAATGAAGGTGTAATTAATAGTGTTAGTTATAATATCACTGGTCGGTTTGACACTCATATTCCACCTGTAATCTCAACAGATGTTAACTATTTTGTTGTTGAAGATCACTTTATAATATGTGAAAATTCTGTATTTGGAATTATTTATTATGCTATTATATCAAAAATGAAAACTGCAAAATATTTGGAGGTAGTTGCAGCGATTATTGCGTCGAACCAAATAAATTATGGAATATTCAGTGGGATAGTAAATAATCATAAAGCTTCATTTGAACAAAACAAATATGTGACTGGTGATCAAAAATATAAAATCCAAATGAGAAATATTTACCATTCTTTTGAAAAGTCTGATATTTTCTTGAAGTTAACCTCTTTATTAAAGAATTTTAATAAATCAAATATGTCTATTGAAGATTATATGGCATCGAATAAGTTTTATTTGTTATCAACATCCTCATTTTGTGAACTATTTCGTAGTTCACAAGATTATGGTCCCTTTGCCAGTGCTGCTGGTAGTCAAGGACATACGGAACTGCGATTTCCAGTTTATTTCGGCTACGGATTAAAGTATCAACCTAGTCTCAGTTTGAATGGTCTCAGTTTGATTAATACTTCATTTTTCCTACGCAATTTACAGAATATTCCTAAACTAGATTATTTGTTTTTAAGTACAACATATAGTTTGTACAATGATTTTATATCCAATAATCAACAAACAATTCATAATATCCATATAAATAATAATAAAGCAAATGAATCTGTCGCTATTATGAATAGCAATTCTGCAAATGATATTGTTAGTAAACAAATTAATAATGAGCAGGAGGAGGATAGTGATGAAGATGATAGTTCTAGTTCTTACGACAGTCAACATACCACACATTATAGTTATTTTAATATTGGCGATCATTTCGTTGTATGCCAGAGATCTGTCTATTATATTTTTTTGATAGCATTCAAATACTGGTTTGGTCGAAGTCATCTCCTCAAGCCGTCTGCTCGGCCTGCATTACTCATGAATGAACATTTTGTTTTCCATGATATATTTGCAAAGTATTACTCGAATGTGTGGGAGAAAGATGGATATGATTCGCAATATAATATGGATTATAAATCATTTTTTATGAAACATTTTAAACATGCTTCAAATTATGATTTTTTCCAAACAATTATGATGATATATCATAATTATAATCGTAAGAATGAAACAGTTGAAAATTTAATCATCAAGCTAAATTCGACCTTTATCGAATTACCAGATTATGTTTTTTGTGCCATATTTGCAATAGAATTATGTGATCGATCACCACCATCAGAAGGGGGTTATTTTGATACACATCTTGAGAAGAATAAAGCATATGTGATATCTGGGCGTTATAATACTGGCTATTGTCGACCATCATTCATAACGTATAATAATATTAAAAAGTCAATTGATAAATATTTGAATATAAACCCTTATTGCGAGTATAGAGATATAATTAAAGGAATACTGAAAGAAATTATTAAAACTGAAACCTTTTATAATAATAATAATAACAATAATACTAAATACAGCAATAATAATAACAATAATAATAACAACAATAGAAATAGTAATAATCGTCGTAACGATGTCAGTTCTCTTTGTCAAATGTATGAGAATTATAATTTGAGTTTTTTTGAAATTGGTGGCACGTTAGTAGTTTGTGAGAAGTCATTTCACTACATATTCTTGGATGCATTTAAGCATTGGTGTAAATTAATATCTAATAAAAACATCTCATGTAAATCAACTGACTTTAACGAAAAACGTTATATATGTGATGTGATATTTTCTAAATATTATCATAGCAGGTGGAGTGGGTATCAGTATCATAATCGATTTAATATGGATTATAATACATTTATTAATCGGTTTTACAAGGCATTATCTAATTCTAAAGTGTTTCAAAGATCATCTCAACTAGTGAGAGAATATTTTCAAAATAAAACTGCTAATTTATTGTCATTATTTAATAAAACATTTGCTTTATTACCGTATGATGTGTTTACATCGTTATTTCCATTACAATACATTGGATATGCTAAAGATAGTTATTATCATACCAGTGAAATAATTCTTGGTCATGATAATGATGGGAGTAGTCCAACCAAATACATCGCACAGAAAACATTAGTTGTTACTATGGGAAGATATTTTAGTCGTCACCCTTCTTCGCCTTGTAAAGAAATAATGAATGAATTGATTGCTAAAGAATTCCATAACAAATGTAGAGATGTTGAATTACTTCCTTCAAACCCAATCAATGTTAAAGAAGTTATCAAACAGACAAAGAGTAATGATCAAAATGAAGTAAAAAATAATAATAAACCAGGTAATTTTCATCGAGTAGTAACGGTAACATCGCCTCATAAAAATCAAACTAATGAAGATGACTATGAGGAAGATGAAGACGAAGGTGATGATATCGATGAGGAAGATGAGGAGGAGGAACTAGAGGAAGATAGTCTTGTTAATAATGATATCATTTCTTCTAGTCATTCCCTTGATTTTGTTGGAAGTGTTGAAGACAATTCTGATTCTCCCGAGCGAAACACACTTGATGATAAAATAATTCATGAAAATACAAAAATAAGTGACGTAGATAATATGTCAAATGGTGTGAAGGTCGAAGGAGACATCAGTTCATTGTCAGATCCTCATTTCACTTATCAGTTCCCTCACACAAACGAGCATAATAATCAACTCGAGTCATCGCAGTTGAATTTGTTCAATAATGATATAATATTTGATCATAAAGCAAGCGAAGAAGTAACATTATCCAATTCCCTGAAGCTGAATGAAGAATCAGAATTGAAAAATCGAATATTATTGAAAAGGAAATTAGGCGTTTCACAAAATGTTAACGAAAATACACAATCCCTTGCTCCATACCCTGTGAAAAGCGTAAAAATTGAACATGATTTTGATAATAAAACTATGATGAGTGATATGATAATTATAGGCGAGGAAAACAGTCTTTTAAACTCATTATTTCAAAGAAAAGAGTCTGCATTACAGGTTGCTTTTGTTGAAAATCAGTTTACTTTTATTGATATATTATCTCGATATTGCTGCTATGTTGATTACTTAGAGTCTCATGAGTTGTATCAAGTGTTGTATCATGATATGTATCCTGTGTTCTAACAGTAGTTGTATCTTGTGTTTTATCATGATATGTATTATGAGTAATGTGATGTGTTTGACTTGTACAATTGATTGATTATTATGTATATTTCCTTTTGTCAAACATTATTATGATTATAGAAGCAATTAGTTGGCATACAGGAAGAACGGCTTCTTGAGGAAACCTCATTAAATGAAATAAACAATCAATTGAGGGTAACTTACATGCTCATTTCATTCATATTATATTAACTCAAATAATCATAATGTATTGTTTAGATTTCACTCGAGCACAAGAAACAAATGAAGGTATTCTAACATGGCACATGGGACCAAGCTAATCTCAAACGTTAACCATTCTATATATTAATAATATTATTATTATCTCAAACAAAAATTATTATTATATTGTTGTTATTTTTTGACTTTTAGCGTTTGGATTTTAAGGTTAGAGATATTCAAAACCGTCAGATTAGCCACAGTATTTAAGAATAGTTAGCACTATTTTTGAATCTATTCTCAGAATTGTGATGTGGTGAATGGTTACCGAGAATTGTTCGAATTCTTTGTATGTCCTTTCAAGATACTATTTTGATTATGTCAGAATAATTATTGTGATAAGACAAATTCAATCAATCTGATGAATTAAAATATGTTGAATGATTTGATTGTGAGCCAGTTAAGAGTGCTAATTGTTGATAAACTAGCTCAATTGACGATTTTGAAAATCTCTAATCCTTAAAACATATCCAATAAACATAAAAACATACCATACCGTAAATGAACAAGTCTATTATATTATTATTATGATTCATTATTATTATAAATAATAATATTGACTTTGAATTTATATGATTTTCATTATATTTAATCAATGAAAATCAACTATTGGAAACGTTGGATTGAATATAATAAGCAACACAGCAGCTTCATCAGCTTATGTACGAGAAGTTACGAAGAATGTCGAATGTCGCTGATGTTTGCTCAATTTTTCGAAACATAGCAAACCTAAAATGATATTTATGATAGGATTACTTTTTTTAATGTTTGTTTTTGATGATTGATGATTTATTATATTAATTTAATTATTATTTTTTAATAATATTTAATAACTTACCTGATTCCTATCTAGATGAGTGATGATATTGCAGAGATGACAACTCTCGAGAATAAGATTCAAATACTAAAATCAACTCGATCACAATGCTTAGAAGGGTTATCAAAGGTTTATTTTGATCAAAAATATTTTGTTTTAAATTATTATTTGTAAAACTAAAACTGGTTTTAATTATTATGTTATATTATAGATTGATATCAAACAATCGAATGTTTTATTGGAACTATCTAAACTGAGGTTGGTATAACATCTATTTACTATTATTGTTATTATTATTATTATTATTATTGTTATTATTATTATTATTATTATTATTATTGTCATTATTATTATTATTATTATTATTGTTATTATTCTTATTATTATTATTGTTATTATTATTATTAATATTATTATTACTATTATTATTACTATTATTATTATACGAATAGAATGGCAATTGCAAATGAAATCAATTGATTATGATGAAGCATGTCAATTATGTTATAAGTAACATCATCTTTTGTTCTAAAATGGAAACAATAAAAATGTAAGTTTATTTTTTATAAAAATATATTTTATAATTATGATAAATTTATAATAATTATTATTAGAAGTAAAATAATATGTTAAATTATTGTTTCGAAAGGATTGTAGTGGGTAGTTAAGTGTTTCCAGGGGATGAGATGTTGATCATGGGAGGGGGCTACAGCATAAGGAACGGGTTTAGCTATTCTCTATGAAGTATACGGTAAGGGGTTAATGAGAGCAGATCGAAATGGAAAGAAATCTCATTGGTTTTGATTCGATATTTTTATGAACAAGAGTCAAGTGACAACATCTTCATTATTATTATTTATGACCTAACCAGATTGGACTGATATGGTCATAAACGAGAATGGAAAAGAATGAAAACAAGACCGGAAAAGGCAAAATAATACACATAATACAAATAAAAACAAATAAGAAAATATAAATATCATAATAATTTGATGTGATATTATCGACTTGATTCGATTAAATGAATTAGATGAGACCACTTGGCTTGATTATAATAGGAATTATTGGTTCGATTTCATTCATTAATCCACTTCATCATTTATTATGATAATAAAATTAAGAATAAAATTAATTTGAAATAATAATAAATGATTTTTTTTTAAATCATTTATTTCTTTTTTCAAAATTATTTTTATTATCATAAAAAAATGAAATCACAAAAATATGATAATATTACTATACTAGCCCGTGGGTCACCGAGGTCATGGAGGGACGTGTTAATACCTGGATCACTGGACTGCTTTGTTGTGTCTGCAATGATTTGTATGATTATGTATATAAATTTTGATTATTTTTGAAATGATATGATTATTTTCTGATCATTTGCTGTTATATTATTGCTATAATCGGTATATATTTGATCATAATATGGTATATTGTTTAATAATAATAATAAGTTTTATTATTAGTTTAAAAAAAATGATTTTAAATTTGAAAAATGAAAATAATAATCATAATATTATATTATTATATTATTTGGCCCTCAAATGAATTGGAATTCTCAAACAACAATAAAAGAAAAAAGAAAAAATAATTATTATTTAATAAAAGTTTGGGAGAATAAATATAATAATAAATATAATAATAAATATAATAATAAAAATAATAATAATAATAAGAATAAGAATATTGATCAGCATCATAATAAATTCAGATTATATAAAATATCATATTTGAATCATAACCTATTCCATCACCGGATCACCCATGACAACATACCCGATACCATGTTTGTGAATATTTACATATTATTTGAGAGTGTAATAATAATAATACTTGACTGCAATAAATTATTATTATATTAAAAAGTTTGTATGGTCATTTTTAAAGATATTCTAATCTGAATAACTAATATTATTAATCATAATAAATAAAAGCAGTCTAATTATAATGTAATTATGACCTACCTATGACACTTTATTATCGAGCAATTCTACTTTAGCAAGGGATTGTGTACTGTTAATAAATATATTTACCATCTGTTGGAGCTGTACTCACTCACTTGTATTCCATCTGTAACATGTGTAAATGTGAATTATTCTTCTGATTTAGTCAACTCATAATAACTATTATTAATCAAAACGATTATTCTCATCAGAAAAAAACAAAAAAATCAAAAAAGAAAAATAATTTTTAAAATTCTTTTATTATTATTATCATTATTATTATTATCATTATTATTATTATTATTATTAATTATAATAGTATCATATAGCTTGCGAAGGTGGCATGGCCCATGGTATCATTTTTAAGTAATTAGCTTCATCAGCTAATTGAGTCACTTTCCATGGATTACGAAACAATAAAACTGGTCTATCCCATCGATCTTTTACTATATACACACCGAATAACTTGCCATCAGCTTCTGCTTTTTCAATAGCAGACCATCCCCCATCCACCCAACGAGCGATAGAATATCCCAAGGCTTCCATACGCGACTCCACATTATATTCCGATTGTAAGCGATATTCAACAACCTTAAGTGACAATCACATCATAATAATTATAATAATGATATAATTATACTATATTAATATGTGTTTGAGTCGATTAAAAGTCAATTAATAAATTGTTTTATTATTATTTCGGTAATTTAATTAATTAATTAATTAATTCAATAAGAAAAGTTTTTCCAGTCTACTATTATAACCAATAGTACTGTCATGACAAATTTCGTTTTGAGAACTTCATAAGTTTGTCTGAAACTTTTTAAAATTTATGAACATTTATTATACTAATTTGTACTGTAATTGAATCTATGATCCCGGATCATGATTGTCATTATTTATGATCCATCAACATATTATTTTTATTACTAATAAAAATGGATTGGAATTATAGACAATTTCCTTAAAAATTGGTCTTAATAAACTTGACAAATGTTTGACATATTTATCTGAATAATGTCCTGACAATCTCGCTAATACTTGAAAATCATATGATTTACTGTATGATATATAAGATAAGTCGTATCAGATGTGTGATTATGATGATGATGAAGTCACCTCGAATTGTAATTGTCCGACAGCAGCCAAAAGAATATTCCCATTTCCATCATCTCCTCGATCTCTTAACATTTGAACAGCACCTTCATCTAGCAACTCGCTTAATCCCTAGTAAGCAACAGATAATTATATCAATTTATCATATATAATAATATAATTATATAATTATATTATAATATAATAATATGATTATATAATATATTTAGTCAATTGGTCGATTAAATCATAATAGAGGGGAGTTGGGAAGGTATGAATTGATAGGGGAGTGACTTTCTCCCAACAAATGATACAATACTTCAAATTCCTGGAATAATGGAAATGATTTATCATATAGCGGAATATAAAGTAAAGATATGTCATATTATAATCGAAGGATAGAGGCTATGGGTATGTAATAGAGGGTAAGTTATGGGATAACTGGGGGGTATGATGGCCCTTCCGAACGAATACAATTATTCTAAGTAGACATAAAGTTAATATCACAATGCAAATCATTTATTATAATGATGATTACTAATCGTAATGATGATACTAATTTATTATTGTTATTAAAATTATATTTTTACAAATTTCCGCTATATAATAACCTTATAATCATCATAATTATTTATATAATTTTTATTTTATAATAATGATTATTTATGATTTGTTATCTTCCATAATTATTCTTTTTGATTGCTAAGCAACAAATTCAATCTAAGCCAAGGGTCTTCGATCGTAGGTCTGGCAAGTTGGACAAATCATTCTCAATAAAAGTAACAATTGAAGACCCTTAGCTTAGATTGAACTCAAATTTCAAACAATCCCGGAATCATTGCTTTATAATCGATGAAAATCTATCATTATTTTGTCTATGAAGCGAAAGTAATGTATGCAACATACATCATATTCATATTCGATACATTAATTTCGGTTGATAGACAAAGTAATGATAGATATTATCTAATTATTGTGCACAATCCCCCCTTAGCCTTAATTAAAATTTATTTTTAAATGCATTTTTGGACAGAAATAATTCATTTATCGTATACGGTTTGTTAGTTTTTTCCCATTAATCCATCAAATTCTTGCTAAATTGATGATTATCAGAAAGAGTTAAATCGGATTCATCTTAATTATTGCCAAATGTTATCTCAGAATTTCAATTGAAGTTACTTTTGTTTCAATGTTTTAAACTGAAGAGATAAAACCAAATCTGGTTTTCATCCATTAGTACATCTAGACGTGTTGTTAAAACCATTAAGTAAATCCAGGTTTTGAGCAAGCATTTAGCTTTCATAGTTTCTGATTCTAAAAAAGTTTGAACTTTTTTAGCAGTAGTAAGATACACGATTTCTCAATTTTTTCAAAAAGACACCTAAAGGTTTTCCTCAAGTGACTACGATTAATTTTATTTTTGATGAGAATTTCTTCACTGATGAAATCAATTTGAATTCAGCATAAATTATTGATTTGAGGACAAGTGAAATATTTAAAATAAGATGAAGAAAGCGTGGAATCACTTGAAAAATGAACTTAGTGAAAGAAGTGGACAGTCACGAAGGAGGAGCTACAGTCTTAAGTAAAATAATTATAATAATTATGATTCGTTATTATATATTATTATATAATATACTATTACTAAATTTAAAATGTCAAATGATTTTGCAAAATTAATGATACATTAATGGAATGAATGAATGAAAGGAAATAATAAGGATAAATTATTATTATTTATTACAATTTTAAGATAATTTTACCTTTTGAAATTTCTTATAATTGGATGGATTAAGGTTACGAATGTATGCGAATTTTTCCGGTGAGAATGATGGTATGCCAGGGTATGATACTCGTCGACTGCCTGTATAGATGGTGTCTCCAATGGCGAATATGCCAGGATTATGTATGCCAATCACGTCCCCTTCCAAATAAATATAAAAATAATAATAGTTATAAATTATTATTATAATGATCGTATAAGGAATAGGATACGAAAGATTAAGAGGCATCCAACAAGAAGATGATGATAATAATAATATAAAATCTGCTTAAATGATAATATAATAATAACAATAATAAATAATATATACATTTTTATAAATTAAGCAACTTGATTTAAAGATATAACATTTATTTTTGTTGAATAAAATAATAATATAAATAATAATTATTATAAAAATTTATAATAGAAATTATCTGTAACTTGTTCAGAATAATATATACATTTAATTAATTAATCAGTTTGATGTAAAGAAATTGTTTTTGTTGGCATTGAAAAATAATGAATAATAATATTATTATTATTAAGATTATTACAAAATATATATAAATTATTTATAAAGAAGATAAAATAATAATAAATGAATGATAATAATAGAATAGTTTGAGGATAAAATGATAATAATTATTATTTTGTTTTAAAATGATAATTGCATCTAGTATGTTCTTGTTCAAACTTATCAGCCATAAAATGGAGAAATATAATAATAATAATGTTTAAAATGATAATTGAATGCTATAATAATTATTATTATAACAAATACAAATATATAAACTAATTTTAATAATAAACAAATTGTTGTATAAAATAAATTTTACGAATAATAATTTTCACGGAAAACAAATCGATTCAAATTCATATATCACCGTCAGTTATTATGGATTATAAATATTATGTGTACCAGGGTAAGCTTCTATTATCGATTCTCTGTCTTGTGCAAACAAACTTTGGGCAGACGATAAATTAATCGTTTTCTTCATTCGGCTATGACCTACCTTCATTCCTTTCCGAAAAGTTCCTATATATAATAAATGTGAAGAAATATCAGAAAAATTATTAAAATATATTATAATTATATTGAATATAAAGGATGTGAGAGTTCATATGCTATGTTAGCTACTATGAATGACTATGATAATTATTATAATAAAAAGATGGAATTATAATATAATAACCATTATAATTAAATAATAATATTATCTATAATATTGATTCTCATTTTGTCAATAAAAATTGTGATGGTTTATAACATACCTGAACATACTCTAATAAATGCCATTCTGTCACGATGGCGAGGGTCCAAGTTTGCTTGTAACTTAAACACAAATCCAGTGAATTCATTATTATCTGGTTCAATCGTAGAAGTTTCAAGCAAATTTTCATCTGATTTGTTGTCGTTTATTGATTCATTATTATTATTGTTATTATTAACCGAAGATGAAGATGAATCAATTTGTGCAATGCGACCACTTGGTCGTTGAGCATATTGAAGAAATGTTTGTAAAAATAACTCAACTCCAAAATTAGTCATTGCTGAGCCGAAGAATAATGGTGTTTGATCACCAGCCTAGATGAAAGGATTATTTTTTATAATTATTAATTGAAAGTAGTAAGAAAATAGATAATTATTATTATTATCATAATTATTATGGATACAATATAAGTAGTGAAGTGAATACTTAAGTTAAGTACAATTCGTGCCTAAAGTCTGAGAGAAATGTATTCTCTTGTTACGCATGCCAACAGTTACAATTATTATAATCTATTTCATTTTGTTTTTAGTTTGCTTGTAATAATTGTGTCCATGTTGGAATATATCTGAACGAACTTGTGTGTTGTTATTATGAATTAATTGAGTAGATAATTAAGACAACACATATGAGACTCCAATTCTATTTAGATTAGAATATTTATTAGTACACACAAAGAGACAACAATACCACATCAACGACGGTCATATGATAATACTATAGATCAAGTCAAATATTTTCTCTGTGAAAATATATGATCCTATCAATAGCATATCATATGTCAATCAGTCAGGTGGTACAAGAAGCTCAAATAGGTCATATTATGTTAAATTATAAGCTGAATACAAATGAGTTGAGCCGTTCTACAACTAAACAAGCTAATTCACCCACATACCATTCTAAAATATAATATTACCTGAATTCTATCGATATCAGGCTCTGATATGAGTGATGATATCATCTCAATATCCTCGATTAATTTCAAATAATAATCTTCTCCAATAATCTCAATTAGCTCAGGATCATTTAAATCAACAACATTTGCTGATATTTTCTTTCTTCGGTCACCTCGCTGGAACAAATGCACGTTTTTACTTGCAATGTCATACACACCCTTGAGTATAATAATATAATAATATAATAATACTAAAATGATTAGACCATTGAAACAAAGGAATATTAATAAAACAGTTTGAAACTTACTTGAAAAGTCTCACCATCACCTATAGGCCAGTTCATTGGACAGCACTCCAAGTTAAACTCTTTCTCAAGCTGATCTATTATTTCAAATGGAGTTAAAGCCGGTCTATCCATTTTATTAACAAATGAAAAGATAGGTAATTTCCTCATTTTACAAACTTCAAATAATTTTCTCGTCCGATCTTCTATTCCTTTTGCAGCATCGATAAGCATTACGCAATTATCTGCTGCTGCTAGAGTGCGATAAGTATCTTCAGAGAAATCTTGATGTCCAGGTGTATCCAATAAGTTTAAATGATATGCGTTTGAATTATAGGCTTGATTATTCCCTTGATTATTATTGTTAACTGAGTATTCAAATGATAATACAGTACTTGTGACAGAGATTCCTCTTTGTTTCTCTATTTCCATCCAATCTGAGGTTGCTTTTCGTTGATCTGCTCTTGCTTTCACTGCTCCAGCATCTTGAATGGCACCACCAAATAAAAGTAGTTTTTCAGTTAATGTAGTTTTCCCAGCATCAGGATGCGATATAATGGCAAAATTGCGACGTCGATTGATTTCTTTGGTTGGAGCCTTGAAGCTTTCAGTGTTACTATTCACAATAGAAGTTGATGACATTAGATCTTGCATTATCAGCTTCAATCGGTTGTTAGAACATAAACATTGGTTCGATTGAAGATATGTTTGGGTAAATGAAAGGCAGCTATCATACGTAGAAATAAGTAGGATAAATAAAAGGGAGCAAAGCATAATGTAGAATGAATGAGATGAGCAATTAGAGCAAATTGTAAAAAGTGGAAAAGTGAAAAATAAAATTATTATGTATTTAGTAAAACAAATTTTCAACCTCAATTTAAGATTGAGTATACATTATCACTCTAACCAACTGATGTGAAAATTAGGAACGGGCCTAACAACAATTATATTGGAAGAAAATTGT
The DNA here is from genome assembly GCA_015144975.1 of Epipyxis sp. PR26KG. NCBI lineage: Eukaryota > Chrysophyceae > Chromulinales > Dinobryaceae > Epipyxis > Epipyxis sp. PR26KG. Next base: position 20,808 of record VKHH01006219.1, read on the forward strand.
AGAGAGAGGTAAAATTATTGGCAATAGATGAATGAAAGAAAATGATCTTTTGATTTTCATTCATTCTTCCACACAACAAGCAATGTTTTCTAGCTTGTTCCTCTTGTTGTTTAGTTGAACTGGTTTGATTTGCTCAGTTAATTCCTATTAATTCATTCATTCATTCATCTTATTAATTAATTCATTCATTCACCTAAGTCAATTCAATCATCCACAGAGCCACACTTTGAATAGATGTTACGATTGAATTAATATAAGAAAGTCATATCAGGCAAGAGATTTGAGCAAAATACAACATACTCCTGCTCATTGCGATCCTTTAGTTGATTGATATCTGCGCTACGTTCTTGAATAACTTAGATACAAAAATTAAAATAAAAAAGTGTTACGACCAAATTTGGCTTGAATTACTTTTAGTCATTGGCGGTGTTAAAACAGATGCAGTATAAAATTAGCTGCAGTTTCAATCAAGGAACAGTTTGTACGTTTCCATCAATATTTTTTAAAAAGACTTACAAATTAAATTATGACAAGTTCACAATATAAGGTACAAGAGGAATAGAATTATACATTCTGATGAGAATCTTTAAACTCCAGAACTGTGTTTATCATAGTTTTGGATTTTCCTTTAATTACTTGCTTTTCTTCTGTAAACAAGTATTCTCCATCTCATTCAATTATATTTACTCCTAAAATAATTCACTGCTGCCAACAACATTTTCATTTAATATGATATTTATCAGTTAAGAAATTTTTAATGAGTAATTTGAAATTAATCATTCACGTTATTATTTTTATTTTAATAATAACGTCCTATGATAATATAATATAATCTTTATTTGACAACCACAATTAGTTGATTCTGTTGTTCTTCCAATATCATTTATACCGATGATGATGATTTACTTATAAAAACAACAATTTTGAAATATTATTACAATAGTGGCTGTTAGATTTAGAAAAATCGTCTATTTATACTGCATGTGATATATCATGTAAATTAGCTCTAATACAACTCACCAAAATTTGATAGATTGGTCATTTTATTATTTTGATTTATTTTTATTCTTTTGTAAAAATAATTTAATCCAATTTTTTTCCAAATCAGAACATATTCTGACAGCTCCTTCTTCTAGAACAATCCCAGATAAAGCATCACAAAGTGAAAATGGTCCATAGCTAACACGATGTAACCGAATCACACTATGACCAGCATTATGGAGTATACGACGAACCATTCGATACTTCCCTTCTTTCACTGATAATATTACTTTTGATACACTTGTGATGAGTTCTTTATTTGGAAGGATTATATCATTATCTTGTTCCTCATCATTTTCAATGTGATTTTTAGAATCAGTATATTTCTTATCAAATTTTAAGCTGTTTTCCAATTGAAGTTGAAGTATATCATCAATTTCATTGTTTGGAATTGAAGAAGATGAAATTAAATCTGCTGGATAGATTCCATCTGATGTTTTGATACCATTCAATAAATTCGATTTCAATGATATATGGTCAATTGAACCACAAACGATCGCTTCGTAAGTTCGTTCAACAGCAGTTACAGGTTGCAATAATAAATTTGATAGCAACCCGTCACTTGAAAAAAGAAGCAAGCCGGATGTATCAGCATCTAACCGTCCAACAGGGTGCATATTTTGAAGAACAGGAATAGAATTTTTGACTTCCAGTAGTGATGGTCTACCCCATGGATCACCTACCACAGTATCATTTATGTTATTGCCAATTCGATAACTTGTGTTGATAATATACAGCATAGATTAATGATTGTTATATTTAAAATGATATTGCATGTTATAATAATAGTAAGAACATGAATCTTACCTACAGTCGAATGAATACCAACTGGTTTATGATACACAGCTATTAATGGTGTCTGTGATTGAAAAAGTCATTAATTTGTATCAATGCTTAAGTTTGACGGTTAATTTACCTCTCTTGATGTCACTCCATTCACTTCAATTTCGGCATCAACACGAATTCTTTCGGATGGACTTCTTATAACTTTTCCATTTATTTTAACTTTGCCTTGTCTAAACAGAGTAGTGACTTCAGATCTTGTACCAACGCCTCGGTTTGCTATGATTCTATCAATTCTTTGAATAACTTTACTATTATCGGCTTTAATTTTACCCTGTTGACTCGACGTGGAATGAGTTGCAAAATTATCAGCAAATAGTCGTGTCATTTTTAATATTTTCGTTTGGTATTGTTTTCTGTGAAGCATTTGGACAGATTTAAACTGGATACAAGATATTAAGTTTTGCGAATATAATGAGAGAAATAAAAAACTTATCAAAATATTGTTGAAGTTTTCGCAATATAACATCATATTGAATTATTTTAAGCAACTGAGCTGAGAGCTGACAATGAATAACCACTGCTATATTAGTAATAATGTATCTCATGAAAGAACATTTCAATAATAACATAATAGATTTAGACTCATTTCTATTTTTTCTAATAATTACCGTCTAGTGCCTATGTATTAACTAATAAGTCAATTTTCCTTAACTAAAGTTTTAATCAAAAAGGTCATTTTCCTTATTTAGGCACAGTGATATATGGATGAATGAATGAATTTTTACCGTTTCAACAGGAACTTGAAAAATTGACTACGTTCTGTATGATTTATCATATT
>VKHH01006220.1:0-23455 GCA_015144975.1 Epipyxis sp. PR26KG
TTGCCAGTCGCATCGTTCTTGCGGTGCTGCTTAATACTAACACAAACAACTTCACCATTGGTAGTTGAGAAAAGTTCCTCCAAATACGATTCATCAATCATAAAATTTATTCTCTCCACTGAATTAAATTTACAATGCACCAGAGCTTCAATTTTACTGGACGCTTCTTCTTTCATTGATCCAATCGAACTTCCAGTTGTCATTGTCTGATCTGTATCTAAAGTATCCTTCGTAGACCAGATCTTCAACTTTCTGCCTCTTATGAGCACATTCTCCATTGCTTTCAGAGCATTACTTGCTTCAATCGTTGAGAAGTATCGAACGAATCCATATCCTAAGCCTAGACCAGTTTTATTTGATCTCATAATACTTAATTCTGCTATTTCCCCGAATGGTGAAAAAGCCATCCGAATATCTTGGTCGGAACAAAACGCTGACAAATCAGTAAGAAATAATGTACAGCATTGATCATTTAGTGTCATTTATTCCAGCAACACGCAGATTGAATGTGAAGCAAATGGGATAAAGAAAAAAATATATGTCCAATTTAAACTTAACAGATGACCGAGCTAGTCTACACTCACTTAATGCCAGCACATATCAGCAAGAAGAATTAAAAGTCACAAATTATTATTCCAGTTATTATTATTTTTTTTTTGCGAATTTGCGAATTTGCCTTCCGGAATTCCGGAATTCCGCCCTCACTAGCTTGTGAAGTATTTAAGACTTTGTTAAATATTATTATTCATCTTGGATTTGCTTGTTGGTTCATTCATTCATTCATTCATTCATTCTTATACTTGTCATTCGTCTATGAAAAAAGCTAATAAAAAAACAAAAAAATCAAATAAAATAACAATAATATAAATAGAATAACAAAAACAGAATAAACAGAATAAACAATACGCGATATATTGAATTTCTTCATAAACTTAACAACTGCTGGTTGTTTATTTGTTATTGAATTTAGTTTTTTACCCATTATATTTTTTTTTGATTTTTGGACAATTTATAAATTATGATGTTTAAGAATGTGGTAACGTTTTTAATGATCCAACACATTTCATTGTGTTTCTATTCCACCTCATTGTTAAAAAATTCTTACATAAGATTGAATGTTAATCCAATATCAACGATACCATTACAATCTATGGTTTCTTCGTCGTCTTCCGTTGAAAAGAAAACTTTCCGTAGATTTATGCAAATAGAGTTATGGAGAAACCCTGAATTAGAATCATTATTTCCAGTTTTATGCAGTATTGAAGTAGCAACAAGAGATATAAATCGTCTAATGAAAAGAATATCAACTGATAATTTAGATGGTTTAAATCTTAATACAGCGTCCAAGGAGTTGCCTGGGTTTAGTAGCGCTAATATTACAACAACAAATACTGTGAATATACAAGGTGAAGATCAAAAAAAGTTAGATGTAATAGCAAATCGAATAATGAAAAATGCCCTTTGTAGCACTGGTAAAGTAAGTATAATCGCCTCAGAAGAAGATGACAAGCCTTGCCTGTGTTCAGATGTGATTGATAATGCAGCATTCTCTGGTGAATTTGCTGCTGCATTTGATCCATTAGACGGAAGCTCTAATATTGATTCAGGTAAAAAATAATTAACAGTAGATATTCAGCAATTTTCATGTAATATTGTGATCATTTGATTATTATTATTATTATATTAGAGAGTTTCCGAAAATAATGTCTGGACATTTTGTATGACAATATTGTCTGGACAGCGGTTTCGAGTTTCCGAAAAAAGTGTTGACAAATTTGTCTGTTTGTTTCTATACCTAACCATGTTTGTGATTATTTGTGATAGTAAAATGAAAATGTGTTGTTTCGAGCAAATGTCGAGGTAATGAAATTGTCCAAGAGGAAGGACAATTTTATTGAAAATTTGTCCAAGAAAACCTGGGTGGACAATGAGAAGGACAATTTTTTGGACAACTTTGTCCAAAAAAATGTCCGGACATTGTTTTCGGAAACTCTCTATTACATGCATTTCTCTTTTTAAACATAATAATAATTATTATATTTGCAATAGTTTTGCCAAATTTTGGCGAAATTTATTTTCTTTATTAATGCCAGTTTCAATAATTATTATTATTGAGATTGGCATATGGCCTTGTTGGTTTGATTTTTGAAATGCCTAGTTATAGCTATTTGGGGAGTGAAACTAGACATTTCATTTACAACTCACAAGGTCAGCTTACTGATGATTGTTACTTCTTTTATTTATATTATTACACAAATCATATTAATTATTAATCAATATTTATACAATTAATTATATTCTTTATCATTATTTTATAATCAAACTATTTTTTATTGTCATTGTTATGATATTTCTTCATTTTATGGCTGATAAGTTTGAACAAAAAATAAAACATACAATTATCATTTTAAAACATTATAATTATAATTATCGCCAATAATAATGATTTTCTCACACCCAATAGAATTCGATTTAATATTCCAACTATGATTATTATTAATTTTGTTGATAATATGATAATAATTCGTAATCATTGTTTTTCAAAATGATTAACAGGGGCTCACCTAATTGGGAAATCTTCTTAGTCTAGATAAGAGCCCGAAACTAACAATTATTTCATAACTGATTAGACCATCTACTGATGATGATTACGAACTATTATCATTTTATCATCAGACTATTATTATTATCATTATTTTATAATTATTTTCTCTTCTTCATAAATAATTTATATTTTATATAATCTTAATAATTGTACTATTCATTATTTTTCAATGCCAGTAGCAACAATTTCTTTACATCATGCTGATTGATTTATAAAATGTATATATTACTATTTGCTGATAGTTTGTTTTTTAATCATAATGATTATTAATTTTTGTAAATATAAAAATATAATCGTTTATAATTAAGTTGAAATATCAAACCAATATTTGATCTATTAATTGTATTTAAAGGTCTTCCAACTGGAACTATCTTTGGAATATATCGTAATCCAAAATTTGGTCCCACAGATCCAATGACAACACTCACACAAAAAGGATCGAATTTAGTCGTAGCTGGGTATTGTTTATATGCTGCTTCTGCTCAGATTGTCATCACTATGAAAACAGGAGTCCATATTTTCTCATTAGATGATGTGAGTGGAGAGTTCATTTTGACAAGATCAAATGTGAAAATTCCAAGAATGGGTCCAATTTACTCATTTAATGATGCTAATTCAGATGCATGGGATAAATCGATTAGATATTTTATCAATGATTTCAAAAAAATGGAAGTACAGGGTATATCATATGAAAAAGAAAAATCTAAAAAACCATCTGCGAGGTACTTTTCGATAATGTAATATAATAATAATAATAATAATAATAAACTGTAATTTTTTATAAATTATGCAGTTTGATTTTAAAGAAATTGTTTGAGCTGGCTTCGATTAAAATAAATAAATAATAAAAATAATATTAATATTTTATTATGTTTAAAAGGATTTGTTTGATTGTTTCACACGTGTAATATAATTTTGACGATTGATGGATTTGAATAAATGCTACAAATTATTTATTTTACATAATATTTTAACTATGACGATTTTTTGTGTTTAGATACATGGGTTCTTTAGTCGCGGATTTACATAATATTATATTAAATGGTGGAATATTTGGTTATCCAGGGACTAGTAAGGCACCCCATGGAAAATTACGTTTATTATATGAAGCAATTCCAATGGCAGTTTTAATCGAAGAATGTGGAGGATTTGCTTCTAATGGAAAGAATAGAATATTAGACCTTCTTGTACATGATGTACATCAGAGAACACCTCTTTTCATTGGTAGTTTGGAACTAGTTCGAGCTATAGAAAGATATATAGGATTCTATTCAAATGAATATAAGCAATAAATTATTTTTGATGTCAATATAATTAATAAAATACATGATAATAACAATAATAATATGGTAAACATTTTATAAATCAAGCAGCTTGAAATTATTTTTGTTGGCATAATAATAACAATAATGATTACAATAATAATTCCCCCTGCCACTGTATATGATACTATAATAGATGTTTTGTTAATAAATACCCACTTTTAAATTGAATGTATTTACAAGTCATAACAATCTAAATTTTCAGCAGTCAATCTAAAATTCGTGAAAAATAGATAGTATTTTACCCTAGAATAGAGAAATAACATTAGTATCATATGAATTGGTGTTGCTATCAAACGTTTTGAACAAAAGAAAATTAATTACCTGCATATACCATTAAAAATCGATGTATATAAAATGAATATAATATCAGTGAAAATTAGTGTAATTAAAATTTAGTCATTATAATAATGATATTATTGTTGGTTAAGTGAATGGGCATTTAAGAATTTTTCAACATACAAAATTCTTAAATGCCCATCAATAAAGCAACTCGGAACTGGGCATTTAAGAATTTTGTCCGTGAAAAATAGCATAATATTGATTAATAAAAAAATGAAACTGATTAACAGTTTTATGAAAACAAATGTTAACAATGTTAACATTGTTAACATTAATCCATAAATTATCAATGAATGTTTATAAACCATTTGTTTGCGATTTATGTCATAAACCTAATTGATAATTGATGAATGAATGAATTAATAGAGTTCAAGGAAAAAGCTAATAAAAAATATAACAAGGAGCCCCCTTAAGTTGCACCGCGATCAAAATATGAAAAAATTGAGCCTAGCCGATATTCTTCAGCTTGATTTTGATTATGTCTAGTAGTTGGATGTACAAGATAATTGATTGGTTAGAATTACTTCGTTCATTTATTATGAATCATTCATTCATTAAAATTAAATAAGATAAAAAGTTATTTTACTTAAATCTGGAAATCTGGAAATGGAGACCATTCCTGAGCCCATGCGTGTAAAGCTTGTTGAGCGTGGGGGTATGATTCTCTAAACAAACTACCAAAAAATGTCAATCGCTGGAATGGTGTTCAAAATGGCTGTGGTTTCTGAGATTCTGAGATATTTCCTGTTCAGCAAGAAGGTAAATATCAAATTTCATGATGTTGTATTTTATTGCTACAATATCTTATTTCCCCATGAACTAATTTTATTCGCGTTAGTTCATAGGAACAAATTCCACTGAAGGTGGAGTTTAAGAAATTTATTATTTTACAATGCAATTGGTATCTTAAGGTTTGGTTCTTATTACGTAGAACTGACAGTCGCCATCAATCGATTGACTAACGTTCTTGCCTTTTCATGCAACAAGCACATAATCCATATGCCGTTATGGCTCAAACAACTAATTCTGTTAAAATGAATATTAGAACAACTGTTTTCTTACCTTACAGCGGAATAAAGGGCAATCAACCAACCTGTATGTACACCGGCATTAAAAATAAGTTCGTTGCGATGGCTCATATACTACCAAGTTTGTCGAAAATGGATACACTATATAATTTGTGTCTTCTTCCTGAAGATATCAACAGTACTAAAAACTTATTCTGGATCTGCCCGGGTATAGAGCAAGCTTTTGACTTAATGAAGATTTCTTTTGTTCCCCGTTTGATTAGTGGTTTGCGAAGTGGATATGTGATGATTATTTGGAATGAGTCTTGTTTAAGCATAAATTTGGGCGTTGGTAACAATTTGACTATTGGAGATATTTACGAGGAAAATAAATGTCTTAATTTTGAAATAACTCGGTCAAATGGTACAAAGTTTCCACACATAGTTTTTAAGAGGTGTTTTGCTGATCAAGTATTATGGAGCTATTTCTATCATAACAAGATATTTCAAACTAATGTCTTGTTATGATAGAAATAGCTCCATAATGCTTGATTAGCAAAATACCTCTTAAAAAATATGTGAGTATGATTCTCTATGTGTGGGACGGAGGTGATATGTCATCTTTGACAGAAGGCCAGCTTCAAACCTTGGCGTCGCGTGAGTATGTTTGTGAATCGATGAAAGTTATACAAAGCGAAATCATTGATCAATTGGTGTTGATAGGAGATAATGATAATAGCATACAATCTACTCAGTTAGAAGATTTAATGCAAATGGAAGAGACCCGCGTTAATGCTTCTATCGTGTCGATTCCTGAAAGCAACCGTAGCACATTGCCATTGAAGAATAAATGGAGAAGATGGAAAAAAAGAGAAATAATAAAATAAATTTGACAAAATAGTTCTTTTTTTGTAATAATAAAATAGTCAATGTAAGTTATGAATAAATTCAAATGGTGCACTATATTATTTTCCTTATAGGGGGGATAATAAATTATATTATTTTCATCCTTTCGATATGCTTTTCATGTTGTTGTTCTTATCATCTTTGCTCTTAAAAATTATCAACAAATAATCGAAAGAATATAAAAATAATCGATATAATCTGAATTTTGATTAATTATTATACAAAGAATAAAATTGTATCAAGACAAATTAAAATAACGGAGCATATATTTTTGTGACAATTTTATGACAACTTATTTGATTATGTCTAAAAACCTGATGAAATCATCAGTTCATATGCTTGTAGCACATAAATTACCCGTAGTAACATCCTCTCAATTCCCTTCAACGAGTGAAGATAAATCATAATATATCAATACAGAGAGAAAGTTGACTGCTAAAACATCCTATTAAATATACAAACACCAATATTCTCACAGTGAAATTTGTTGATATCAAGAGCTGATATGCTCCAACTAGTCAATAAATCAACATTTAACTATAGTGTAAAGGATAGATTAAACCATTACCTTTCTATAGTATGACGAACAAACATAAAATGAATAATGACTACTAACTTCACATAAGCTAAACTAAAATAATACTAATTTTAGATATATACAATACAAAGAGTATATCATGGTAGGCAATAGAATATCATATAATATAAGCGGTTGAAAAAAACAATAATAAATTAACCTAAACCAAATTTTGACTTATTATTAACCACAGAAAAATAAGTCAAATTTGAATTTGGTTTATTATTCGGTCCATAGTTTGGTCGATTATCTACAATATATGAAGTCGTTGACCTATCTGTATGACTATCATATCTATGAGTTTGGAGTAAAGATGACCGTGAATTTGAACTCATCGATGATGAAACCAGTGAAAATTGATCATTGGATTGTGATGAGGAGGTCAGGGAACTTGTTGATGGATATGATAATAAGTCATGGGATGGTGAGTATGAACTTAAATCGTTTGAATGTTGTGTGCTTTCAGTTATTATTGATTGGGGATGAGGTACAGGAGCTGATTGGAGAGTATTATCCCCATGGAAATATTCCCTTTCACATGGCACAAAACCCAAAACGTTAGAATACGCATTATCTAGTTTACGATCATAATAGAAAAATTTATATGAAGTATTGAAGTCCATATCATTATTACCCTTTTGAACAATTACTTGCTTCTGACCTGAATTTATATTGCGATTAGAAAAATTCTTCACTTTTGTAGTATGAGTTTTGTTATTAGTTTTCATATTATATTGTGCAACATTTTCTCGTATTGGGTTAGTACCATTGCTTGAATATTGATTATTATTTATAAACCTATTGGTTGGTGTATGATCAATATGGTTGGTGGAGTGAGGGGGTATATTTACACTTCCTAAAGGATGTCCTATCGATGTCAAATACGTTCGAAATGACCGACTTGGAGTACAGCTATACTTCACACCAGCTATCACCATACTTTGACAAGCTTCGATAACTTGTAGAGCAGCAGCAATGCCTTTTTCATCACTGTTAAAATGAATAAAACCATAACCATTTTGCTTGCCAGTCGCATCGTTCTTGCTTTGCTTAATTTTCACGCAAACTACTTCACCATTAGAGGATGAGAAAAGTTCTTCCAAATATGATTCATCAATCATAAAATTGATTCTCTCAACTGAATTAAATTTACAGTACACCACAGCTTCAATACCATTGGCTGTTGGAGTGCTTGTTACTTTTGAATCAGCATCAGCATTACTACTATCCGTTGACCAACTTATCTTTAACTTTCGACCTTTAACAGCAATATTTTGCATAGCTTTCATAGCATTGTTTGCTTCAAAGGCAGTTAGATATCTCACAAATCCATATCCTAGACCCAGACCAGTTTTCTTTGATTTCATTATTTTAATTTCAGCAATGCTACCATGAGGTGAAAAAGCTTCAAATACATCTTCGTCCATACAAAATACAGACAGATCACCTAGAAATAATGTATAATATTGGTCATTTTGCATAGTTGTCATTTGTCTCTGTGTCTCTGTGTTTTTTATGCAGCGAAACAGCGAAACAGCGCTGTTGTTGGACAAGTCGGTGGAAATTGATGTATTTCAAGCAGTCCTAACCATTCGAATTCAGCATGAGCGAGACAACTACTGATAGTTAAAGCAATTAAACTAATAACAATTAAATTGTGAACACAGATTGTTTAGTGTAAGTACTCCACCACTTTTCAAGGTGTGTTTTTCGATGATGTGGACATTTTATTTTCAGGCTGGCTCCTGCGTTTGGTATTCACGCCGGCGGTGATCGTTGATTCCGGAGTTCCCAAACTTTAACGTTTCATATAACATGTAGCAAAATATGCCTAGTTGTGGTGTTGTTGTGGTGATACAGCACTAACTTATTAGCAGTTATGCACTGCTGTACTGTACATAATAAAAATAAATTCATCTCATAAAGTAAATAATTAACAAATAATTAATTATTCAGTATAAAATGATCTTTGAAGAATCCAGACAATTTAAATTTTCTATTATTACCTCTAATATGGATATAATTGATAATATTTCTTCAAGAAACTCGGATCATCCTAAATTACTTGTATGGTTGAATGCAAAGAATCATCTAACCTATCTAGATTTTGAAAATTATGATTACCTTGTGGAAAGAAATGCAATTATTGAGAATGATGAATATATTTATGACTATGGAGAAGATAATATTGTAGTTTCTGTTGTCACCACTTCCATTCCTTCATTTGAAAAATCATTTTCCTCTCATTCAACTCGATTTGATGAGAGTCGTAATAACAGTAAAGATTCAATTGATGTTACTGATAATGAAGTATATTCATTAGCCACATTATCATCCATGAGCTGGGAAAGTAATGATTTATCATTCAAAAAAGAAAAAATGGTGAAAGGAGATCGTAGAAAATCATTTCATTTTCATGGTTCTTCTTCTTCTGTCGATTCTACAGTCAAACAAAACCAAATATTTTATCCAAATTTGAAAGATTTGATGGGTACATTTGGTAATATAAATGAAAATATTGACCTTAACAACTCTATTCATCTCAAACTGAATTAAAATCCACCTCATCAATGGATAGTATTGGAAATAATCCATATGAACGAAGAAATAGCTATTATGAAAATAATAATTAGTAAGATTATTATATTATTATTCAACAATTAATCGGATATCTTATTACAAAAGAATTATATTTCATAAATAATATTACTGAATATTAATTTATTCATTTTTATACGGAATGAATTCATCTTTTCTACAAATATTGTCATATAATTACCATTTTTATTTTTTATTTAATTTACTATAATATTCATTATAAATATAATGCAATCATAAAGAAAAGCATTTAAAATGGATGGAGTTTGCTATGAAAGAAGTTAAAAAAGTCTGCATAATACGAGTATATCATTAGAAAATAATGCTATTATTAATTAAAAAAATTATTTTATAACAAAACAAAATAAAATAAAAATAATATACATCTCCCCAAGTAAATAATATTTTTTTGATATAATATCGGATATTGATATCAGCATTTCTTTTACTTTTTTTTCTTTTTTTCTGTGAGATAAATCATTATATTCTCAATGAACATTATAATCTGGATAAGATATATATATATTTTTAAATTAAAAAATATTTTTTTTATGAAATCACTTCTGAATGATTATTGTTTCCTAATTCAATTCAATGTTTTCAATTTCATTTTGATTTATTTTCACTCGTTCAGTCAAAAGTATTGAATTCCGAATATTAAAAAAAGTATAACTAATTTGTATAAAATATAAATCTTAATATTAAAAAAATTCAAGAATAAATAATAAATTCAATCATATCATATTCACAATACCCAGGATTGCTCACACATAATCATAATGAATATGTCATAAAATCATATACCACTAGTTAAGCTTCATTCATTCATTCAATATTTGAGTTTTGTAATCATTAATTCAATCAAATAACTTCATCCACAATCTACTCCGAAAAAGTGGATGATAGCCAACGCCATTAGCCAGTTTCAAATTAACACTGTACGAAACAAAACATAAACTGCAATCAATTCCTTTTCTCATTGACATTAAACTGTATGGAATTGACAGACTGGACTAGTAATCCATAAGGTCGATTAGTGACCACCACTTTCATCACGATAACCATGCCAGTCATTAGGTGCTTGGTTATGATGCTGCTTCATGTAGTCTAACAAGAACTTAGATGGTCCATCTTTTCCTCCCATCGTGAAGTTGACATCATGAATTAATTTCGATGCTTCTCCCCAATCGCCTTTTTCGTAAGCTGACATAACTTCAAACCATTTTGCGCGATGAACATCACTGACCTTATGTCGCAACTCGACTATTTCCAAATCCTTAATCCACACATCTTCTTTGTAAGGCGACACGATGATAGTTGGTGCTTCATTTGTATTGATATGAATAATTCCATCTCCTCCTTCAATATCCTGACTAGGTACCCCAGGGATACGAGAGTATTCTCCAATAGCAGAATGAGTCGAAGTTCGTCTTAGCGCCACTGTTCGTACTTTTTGGACGTCAAATTCATGACTTGGAGTTGAAGTACCTAAACTGCTTCTTTTTTTAATATCACCTAAACTTGTAACTCCAGCAGCGGTTTCAGAACTGTGAGCAGGAACACCACTTCCATTGGTCATAGTAACTTCTTCGACTACACTCGACAATCCAGGAGTACCTTTTTTAGGAGCAATACTCTTCTTCCTAGTTGGAGTTTGTCTTTCCCCTCCTTTTGTTGGTCTAAAACTATCATTCCAATTGATATTCAAATCAGAATCGTACGTATACAAGCGAATCGCTTCTTCAACAGCTGATCGGCGGATACGATCCACTTGACGACAGTAAACCTTAGCTGCAGGAGACAACAATTCGAAAAAATTCTCTGACATTAGCAGTGGTACACCGTAAGCCTTAGTAGATGATTCCAAGAATTCCGTGAAGTTAACATGGGGTGATAAGTAAGAAGCATCAATTTTTCGGTTACTTCCAATCGCACCTTCGATAGCCCATCCCACATGTAAACCAGATCCAATACGAACATTATATTCCGGGAATCGTTTGTATAGTCGTTGAGTTGCAGCAACTGTGAAGTTACAGATAAAATCTTGATAACGTGATAATTCAATTAGTGTTTTGCAGAATGCCAGTAGAGCTTGATCAGCAAGTGACGCTTTCTCAGCATCAGTAAGGTTATTACCAAGCTTCCAAGTGAGAAGAAATGCATCTCCAATATTTTTATTAGCTGATCCGGAGCACTGGACAATAATAGAGTGAAGAATATGTGCAATTCGATTCACAAATAACATAACTTCTTCTTGTAGACACTCAGTAGTGTCAGTGAATTGACGAACATCACAGAAACCAAAGATAGAAGTAATAGGAGTACCACTACCCATTAGATTCAATTTTCCACCAGACGATTCTGCAAGATTCTTAGCTATGATAGATGCACCAGCTTCACCAAAACCAACTCTCATTAAACCACCAATCTTTGTGATCGTTGATAATAAAATGGTAGTTTCCATCCCTTCATAAAAACCTTCCTTTTCTCCAAGCATTTTATATTCCACACCTAAAGGATTTGCTGAAATCTTACGAACGAGATCAACTAATCTTTCAATAGGTCCAATTACAAGTCGATTCACGTCAGCAGAGAAGAAATATGTTCCAGCCTAAAAATGATTAATGTATGCACCCTAAGAATACTGTATATTCATACATTAACTCAAAATTATGAACAAAACTTACCACCAGCAATACAATGATAAATGATGTGGTGTAGATGGAATATAATGAACCCTGAACTGACTCATGTTTTTGATCGTAAATAACCACAGTATCGATAGTAGATGTGTGATATTCATAAATCAGTTTTTCTGCCACTCGCAGAGAATGAACTCGATCACTATTAACAAATGCTGGTACATCATTAAAATACAAGGCTATGGCTGGTAGCTGTTCTTGTAAGATAGTAATTGCTAAATTTAATCCTTCCTAATAATGTATACAAAATAATGGATATGAAATATGAGCTCGCGAAACAAAACTAAAATACATCAACTTACCGAGTATTGAGCACTGTCCGTCATGTTCAGCACAGCCATATTGTGCACTAATTGAATCCCCAAATCGAGACTTACATCGGTGTCCGTTACAGTTAGCAATGGAATGATAATAAGCATAAGCAGTACAAATATAATAACTCTAAAAATGTAATTTATTAGCTTAACTATTCTCTTATGTTAAATCATGTATTCAAAACTACCTTCGGTTGGTGAGGTCAGACATTGCTGCACCTACTCGACTTTCAGGCATTCCTGAATCTCCATCATCGTCAAGTTTTTCTTCAGTTTTACCAATGCCCATATATTTAAGAAAGGAACTCGCATATTTGTAAAGTTTGACCATCCGAACCAGTCTCACCATTCGCACTAATCGAACAATTCGACCTGCCCGTGCACCAGCTCTTGACGAAACGCCAGCAGATCCAGCAGATACCTTTCCGCCAGATGATAATCCATTACCAATCATCCAATGAATCTAAAAAATTAATTTGGATCCAATTAAATATATTCAATTCGATTATAATTACTGATGAAACAAACCTGTAATATCAATGAAAGTGTTGCGAGCCAATCTAACCAAAAGTAAAAACTGCCAAACTGCATTCGTCGAACCCATGTACCAAAGATTGTTTCATTAGGCAAAGGTTTCCAATCAGGAAACCACAAATAGTCTGGATTATAAAAGCTCATAGCAAAAATCTCGTACAAAAAAGCAAAGAATATTATTGTTATTATCACATCAAACGATTCGTCTGCGTTTTTATTGGTTGCAGCTAAGCGGATATCATCAGAATAAAGTGCCCATATAGTAAATACAGACATCATCCCAACAAACAGCGACGATTCAGTATAGTATTGCACAGTATGCTTTGCACTTAAAATTAATTGATCATATCGATTGATCTGTAGGCGATCGTTATCAATTTTTCGTGTCCTATTTTCGGTTGCTGGAGCTACATCTGGAGCGTCAGGGTCCTGTTGAGAAATTTGCAAATGTGGTGAACTCATTTTACGATTTGATTTACTTGAATCAATTAATTCTATTCCAATTGTTGTTACTCTTCTTTCAGGTTCAATATCTTGATCTAAATCATCATTATTCATAAGTTACTTTTCTCGTTCATAAAACTAGAAGTGCGCTAATGGCATGTATTAATCATTAAAATTTTTCATTCAAGTACAGTAAGATATTTTGATCAAATAATAACAGTTACCCTATAATAAGATAATAACTCCATACCGGTACTCCATAATGATGAGAAAAAAAATCGTCGTATAATGTAATCAATAAGTCTGCAACAGTTTCACTTTTTCCTAAAATTTAAAGTAATTTAATTTAATTTAAAGTAATTTAAAGTTGGATTCTCAAAGATGCACAAAAATAAAAGAAATGAAAAATTATTGATAACCGATCTTATAACAGATATGTAAACTATTTTATGTTTTGTACTGTTCATTCATTGATCAATACTTTCCCCTTTTTAAAAAAATTTGAATTTCATTTTTGGATTCTAGTTCGTTTCAATTCTGGATCGAATTATCCTGTACGCACTGTAAAAACCATTGATTTAACAAGAAATTCGTCATAATATTTAAGTGAGTTTATTTGAATTTTCAATTAGCATGACCATACTTTAGCGCGCTGGTTCGTTACATCATCGCATCTTCTGTTTGCTAATTAATATACAGTACTTGTACATTGCAACGTGGAAACTGTAAGATATACAGTAATTATAATCATTAAATGTCAAATAATCATTTTTCGAATAGTTTATCGGAGAGCAAAAATAATCAAACATCTGTCAACACTGCGATTCAAGCCAAACTAAAAGAGAAAGAAAAAAAGGTTGTTATTGTGTAACTTAATTTAAAGTGACAAAAACTGCAGTTTTATAATGTGAAAATTTTTATATTCTTAGAAGAAGATTTCTGAAACTTTAAGAACTTCATCAAATATCGTTCTGCCACACTCATTAACCAACGTTGGGTTGAGTTCTGCGCCACGCAACGCTGAAATACAACCGACAAGTGTAAGTATTGTTAGATATTCTTGTGTTATCTTTCCTTTCACAGTAAATATTCTACAATTATTTGATGTAGAGAGTAAAAGAACCTGATGTAAATGAGGCATTAGCTGCTTATGTAGAGTGGAAAAGACAACAAGATTTGCGTATACAACGTGAACAAGTAAGTGGAATATTGATATCTTGATGATGAACGTATTATTATATTTTATAATAAATCATACAATTATCATTCATTTATTTTATTGCTTGCTAAGGCTGTTCTTCGTAATCTGGCCATCACGAGAAACACAGCTAATCCTAATCCGAATGCAAATATGGGTAATCCGCCAAATGATCGTAGACCAAGCATAAATCCTAATGACCGAAATAATAAAAATGGTGATGTGCCTGCCGAACCGAAGATTGAAGAAGAATTATTGGAGGAAGAAGAAAATACAAATACGTACAAAGACTATGAAACTAATATCGTGGAAGGTGCTAAACCTCATCCCGACGCTTTGGTTGAAAGTAGCTCTCTTGCCTCAGTTAACTTTCCATCTGCAACCTATAAGTTGAGTTTGCCAAGGGACTTAATTCGTTCAGGATTATTATCAGGACCTCAGTTGGAAACTGTATTGTATGCATCGCAAATTCACCTCGAATTCTTGCACAATAAAGAACGAAAGTAAGTAAAGATTCGAACCAAATTCATTATGTTTATTCCCTGATATTATAACTAATATATTTATCTGCAGAGGATTCTTTTTGGGCGATGGAGCTGGAGTCGGGAAAGGACGTCAACTTGCTGGAATTATAGCAGAAAATTGGTATAATGTATTTTATTACTTATTAATTATTCCGCAATTTAACTGTTTAATATTAAATAAGGGCTAACAATCGTTGTAAACATATTTGGCTATCAGCTTCAGCCGATTTAAGACTTGATGCAAGACGTGATTTAAATGATGTTGGAGCTAGATATATCGACGATTATTCTTTGAGCAAGCTACCATACGCGCGCATTGATATCGACAAAGGTGTAATATTCGCGACATATAATTCGTTAGTTGCTAATACACGTGGTTCATCTTCATCTAGTAAGAAGAAGACAATATCACGACTTGACCAATTAGTCAATTGGTGTGGAGGTGAATTGTTTGATGGATGTATACTATTCGATGAGTGTCACAAAGCGAAGAACCTTGTTCCTGCGAAAGGATCATTGAAACCAACCAAATTTGGAAAAGGTGTGGAAGAAATTCAGTTGCGTCTGCCTAATGCTAGAGTAGTATATTGTTCAGCAACTGGTTGCAGTGAGCCGTCCAACATGGCATACATGATTCGTCTTGGGCTGTGGGGAGACAGTACCCCATTTCCTGGATTTGCTGATTTCAGAAGAGCCGTTGATAGAGGAGGGGTAGGAATGATGTAAGTATGTCACTCATATTTATCCAAATTTCTAAATATATTAAAAATAATTTGAATCACAATTATAGGGAATTAGTCTCCATGCATTTGAAGAGAACTGGTCATTTTATTTGCCGAACTTTATCCTTTAAATCCTGTACTTTTCAAATGAAGGAAACATCAGCAATGTCCGGTTCATTGGAAATATATGATAATTCTGCAAAGTTATGGATCCGATTATTTGATGATCTAGCGTATTATCTGAAAAGAGGGATGATTGCATATTTCCCGCTTAGAGAAGTGAAAAACGAATTTCTGACAGGAGGGGATGAGTATTCCGATGATTTGGATTTAGATGATGATTTCATGGAAGAGGAAGAAAATAAAGAACAGATGCCTCTTAAAGTACCTAGCGCATCTACTGCATCGATGACAGTAATGCGATATTTTTGGAGTAAGTATTTTGTGTGATGCAATTCCTGGAATTACTTTTTATTTATTTTGTAAATTAATTTGTTCATTTAGATACACATCAGCAATTCTTTCGTGGTTTGTGCATATCACTTAAAGTACCTGATGCAATACAAATAGCCAAAGCTGCGATTGAAGATAGTAAAAGTGTTGTTATTGGCTTACAATCTACTGGCGAAAATAGTGTCGTAAAAGCGATGAAATCAGACGACACAAGATCATCTGATGAATTTATCTCAGCTCCTAGTGCTGTTTTAACTCGTCTAATCTATAAAGTCTTCCCTCTTCCTCCAAAGCCAAGGATAATTTCGAAGAAAGAAGACGCACTGTTGATTATACATTTGTTGAATACTGGCAAGAAACGAGTGAATAATAATAGTGATTTTTCGGTTCGAAAATGCAAAACGAAAAATGTGAAATATACTCTTAGCAGTGATTCATCTTCCAATGATGATAATGATAATGATGAAGAAGACATTATGAGTATTAGTGACTCCAGCAGTATTTCTAATTCTGATTCTGAAACCGATGAAGATCGTAGGAATTATCGTATCCCCGCTCGTGTGACAGCTATTACTGTGAAGCAAGTGTTAGATCCAATCGTTACAAATTCTGATAATGCCAAAGTAAATGCCAGTTCTGATCAATCAAAAAAAGCTTCTCCCAGCAAAAGCAGATTGATTAAGAAGTCTAAGAATACCTCAATGTCAGATTCAAGTGATAGCGATTTCGATTCGGATGATGATAGTGAATACAATATTATCAGATTGGCTTCAAAGAATGACACTTCTAAAGTCATCACTTCTGCGCATGCATATTCAGCAGATTATGGATTAAATACATCTCAGATCAATTCTAATCCTGACTCAGGTGATCATAATATAAAACGATGCACTGCTGGAGGGATTAATGGATGGAATATATTTGAACACGAGGGTTGGTTAACAGATCCGAAAGTAAACAAATATATCAATAAGAAAGTTCGTCAGTTTTTTAAAGAAGAAAGGTCATACAGTGATGGTCGAATCGTTGCATACCTTCCTGCTGATCGTAATGATGGTGAGACCTTGTATCATGCTGTCTACTCTGACAATGATGAAGAAGATCTCGATTTAAAACAGGTATTTATATTTATTATATTTATAATAATTAATTTGAGTTGATTTTTTTTATTTTATCTTTGTTTTAGGTGAAAGATATGATGGAATGGTATAAATTGGATGAGCAACCTGATGCTTCAGAAGACGACATGCAAAACTCAGACGAAGATGAACATTATAATAATTCAAATCGTAAAAATAATAATGACTCCGATGATAATAGCGATAATTCATCAAATAAGAAATTGTCAAAGAAAGCTGTGAAGAATGAAAAAAATAAAAAGAAAAGTAATTTAAGAGTTGAGACTCTACAAAAGTCAAATGCTTCCTCTAATAAATCTAATAATAAGTCAAAGGATGTGATCATTGATCTGACTTTAGATACTAATGTTTCATTCAAAGACACGAAAAATCAAAACAACAAGCGCATGTTGGATGATTCAATGCCATTAAAATCAAGTAAATTAATTCAAGTGACTGAAACAAGCCGTAGATTGAGAAAAGAAGTTCATCAACTAATTGAAAGTGAAAGTGAGGATGATTATTTTTCAGTTGATAATAACAAGACAAAGCCAAATAATAAAAGTGTGAAGGAAAGTGCAAAAGTTCAGAAACCTGATATTATTGAATTGTTGGATGATGACGTAAACATCCAACCAAAGAATGACAATAAACCGAATAGTTCGAACGGAAACGGGATTAATGGATGGAATATTTTCGAGCACGAAGGTTGGCTAACTGATCCGAAGTCATCAAGATATGTTAATCAAAATGTGCGACAATTTTATGATGATGGGAAATCATATAGTGATGGTCGAATAGTAGCATATCTTCCAGGCAATAGAAACGATGGAGTGACTTTGTACCATGCAGTATATTCAGATGATGATGAAGAAGATCTGGATTTGGAAGAGGTTTCAATAATAATAATAACTAAACTAATATTAATTTTGATTAGTCGCTTTTTTAAATATTTTGATGATTTATTATTTTTAGGTGAAGAATTTGATATATTGGTATAAGCACAATGAACAACCTGATGATTCAAATGATGAAAATGAAGTTAACGACCAGGATATCGGTAATGAAAGCAGTTCAGACGGCTTTTCCTCAGATAAAGAAAATAAAAGGAATCGTCGAAATGGTTCGACTTACTCTAGTAAAAGCAATAGTTCTAGAAAGCAAATTAAAAAGGAGTCCAAAAAAGAAAAACAGCGGCGAGAATATTTAGAAAAGTTTGAAAATCACAACCCGCAGGATATTAATGAACTAAGTGACACAGAGATAATTAATGATAATGATAATGACAATAATAAAAATGATGGCGAGTATGAGTGGCTTGATGATGTTAATGGGGCGGCTGAACCTACCGTTGATATGATAAATGAAAACAAACTTTCTCGTCATGAGATTCATGTGTTGGCTTGTACTATTTCAGAAGAAGAAAGAAATAGTTTATCACCAGCTGAAGTGAAAGAATTAGATATATATATCGAAGCAGTTCGACGAAATGATGAGTATTTAGCAGCAATAAAAAATCTCAATCTTCCTGCTAATCCATTAGATATATTAATTGATCAGCTTGGAGGTGTATCCAAAGTGGCGGAAATGACTGGCAGGAAAGCTCGATTACTTCGAAATAACAAAGGTAAATTAGAGTATGTCCCCAGAAATATCAATGGCGTCGCATTGGATCAGCAGAATATTCTTGAAAGGGAATTGTTCATGAGTCGCAAAAAGCGAATCGCGATTATTTCTGAAGCCGCATCTTCTGGTGTATCACTTCATGCTGATAAAAGAGTGCTTAACCAGGATAGAAGAGTTCATATAACTCTTGAATTACCATGGTCAGCTGACCGAGCTATCCAACAGCTAGGTAAGATTCTGATAATATGACATGATAATAATTTTACGTGATAATAAAAACCGTTTTGTCTTAAATCGTATACAAATATATCAATAGGTCGTAGTCATCGATCGAATCAAAGCAGTGGTCCGGAATATTGTTTGTTAATCAGCCCTCAAGGAGGAGAAAGGAGATTCGCTGCAGCAGTTGCAAAGCGATTGCAATCCTTAGGGGCATTAACCCAGGGTGATCGTGGAGCAACAGTTGGAGCCCAAAATATGAGTTTAACAGAATTTAATTTTGAAAATAGTTATGGATACAGTGTAAGTAGCAAATACAATAACACTCGATTGTATAATAACAATCTTTTTTATTAACTTTTAATGATAATATCTGAAATATCTTCATTTAATAGGCCATTACTAATCTCTTAAATTCTTTGAGAAGAACTGGGAAATTTGATATAATTATTGATGAAAAAGAAGCAGAGGATATCTCAGAAACGATGTATCAGGATGATGTTCAGAAGTGGAATCGCAGGAGAGAAATACGACGAGAAAGTCTAAAAATTGCAGCAGAAAAGCAGCTGAAAGAAATAAAACAGGAATATAATAATCCAAATGCTGTTGACTTGTTGGAAAATGACAATGAACATAATGTCCTGAGAATCGAACCTGACAAAATAAGCTTTGAAATGGTAATATTGATGATATTATTATTATTTCCGACTGTTCATCTCTCTTGTGTCGTTGATTGTAGGGTGCGAAGTATTGGTTAGAAAAAGTGAGTTTCCTCCATAATTCCGATGCTATGGTACATACTGTTCCTCGATTTCTCAATAGGCTGCTTGGGATCCCATCATACTGGCAAAGACGAATCTTTGATCACTTTTGCAAAATAATGGAATCAATTATAATGCAAGCGAAAAGGGATCAACTGTATGATCAAGGTATAGACTTGATAATATACACAAGCTTCAATTTAGAATCATCCCATTGCTTCCAAACTATACTTTCTACCCGACTCGAATTAATAATTAAAAAGAATAAAGCCAAGTCTGGCAGCAAGTAGACATTGTTTTGAGCGGGACGACTCTAACAACTCTCTAATAATGATATGTTGTTTATGAATAAAATGCCAATTGAGTTCATAATCTTTATTATCATAATGATTATTGAATTGTTTCTTTATAATATTAGGAATATTTGAGATCAAGGGTACCTCAGTTCAAGTAGTCCAAGGTTATCCTCAGCAAGTGTGGAAGAGTCCTACGGGAGACGAAGCTGTCCAATTATATGAATTTGAAGTAGATCGGTAAGTATCTTTCTGATCAGCAATTAATATTACACAATAATTATACTACTTATAATAATAATAATAATAATAATAATAATAATAATAACAATAATTGTTGCTAATGCGTTATGCAATCATAGAGGTATCTCATTCGATGAAGCTGTTGCAGAGATTAATGAGAGCAAAGAGGACAATGCTGCAGATGTGAAGGAATGGCATGTAACTGGATTTTGGATATCGAATAATGTTCAACTCAAAACAAAACAATATTATGTGTTAGCTGCAATGGAAAAAAGGACGGGAACCATTTCAACAACCCGAACAACAAGTGTTAATATTCTGAGACCTGACACGGGACGGAACCAATTCAGTCGTAATGTAAGTTATATCCTCTCACGCGACCCCTCTTCTTCTATTGTGTCATTCCGATTTATGATATGCTAATATAATCTCGATAATGGCATGTTTCTAGGAACTACATTCAAAGTATACACTCACCAACGATTTGAAAAAAATATCTGCAATTTGGAAGAGTCAATATGATAATGACCCGTATAGCCGTAGACTGCAAACTTATTATTTACTAACAGGAAGCTTGTTAAATATTTGGAGTGCTGTGGAAGCTGTGATGGAACCTCCGACCAATCCAAATTTTTATCAAACAAAATACACATTACGCATTGCACGAGCCCTTATTAAAGAATCTATGACTAGTAGCACTCCCATGAGTAGTGTTGCTAATTATGACACTCCCAACAGGAACACGCCCAGAAATAGAGCTGCCGTTCATAATAATAATGATAATAATAAGATGACACCGATGATTACAATCAAGCGAAAGAATCGGGTTGTTGGGAATGCGAATACACCCTTGCTAATCGATCATATCGAGAAGACTGCCCCTCTCATGGGCCTGCACATCCCTTATAACTATCTGGACCGAGTGATTGAGCGCCTAGCCTTCTATGAGCAACAATGCATCAAACAACTCGAAGAGAAGAAAAATAATCATAATAACAATAATAATAATGATGGAATTCATGATTTGCTCAATAAAATGAATCGTAAAAAAGGGAAAAAATAATTATTTTATTTCGAAATAATTATGAATCATATCATATTATTATTGTATGAGAAATGAGAAAGGTCGAACTATATCGCTATTGGTATCAAATTAGTTCAAGTTGGAAGGGTTTGCGTAGGAGGGGGGATCATTTGCAAATAATGATATTTTGTTAATCATGTGTTGTGTCTTGTACTTTGGATAGCCGGATAGGCCATTGCCATTTTGTAAATAATATTTGGAAATGATGTGATTGATAATAATCTCAAGCATTGATACGGGGATGTCTCATATCACGTATCATCATATCATATCATGTACATAACTAACATCATCATAATCTTAAATTTACATTTTAAAATAATAAGGATTGGACTGCACTAACTGTATACCCCTGGTATATCTTAGGCGCCGGTTGAACATGCTTAAGTTGTCATTTGCAATATTTAAAATGTAATAAATAGTCTACACGTGTGACACCGGCTTTTCTTTTAACATGCGATACACTTACTTAAACAACCATTCTAGACTATTCAAATGACAATGCTTCACATATCCCTGGTATCAGCTTATTAATACTCTCTTAGACTTATACTTCTCATCCGCGCGATCCAACAGTATGGATAATGCAAATAACTACTGATTATCATGATAACGGATAAGCTGAAATCCGGAATCTAATAAACTGTACTTATGATTTATGAGGAAGCATGAGTGAACGAATTATGATCATTCAACATGAAGTTATGTCATCGCGAGACATGGGACTGAGACATGAGGCATGAAACATGACATTGGATATGAATATGCATGACAGGAGAGGAGAGAATATGCATGACAGGGGAGAATATGCATGACAGGGGGAAGGGAGAAAAACAAAAAAATCGAATTTAATTAGTTAATTAATTGATGAATAATAATCGCACATGATCTTATCATGATATCATGATCATATATATGAAGAGTTTAGATCATATGTACGATAAAATCCATGAGAATATTATGTTGATTCAAATAATATAGATATTAACTCCTTCTCACATCTTGTGACTTATCATGATAATCATCTTGTCCATCATAATATTAATGATTCCATATTATCATATAATTAAAGTAAGCATAGCTGCTGCAGAGAAACAATAATATTGAGTCAATTCATTCATATTATCATTATTACTCAATAAATTATGATATTTTCGATAAGAAATTATTATAATATTTATTATTATTGTTATTATTATTATCATTATTATCAAATAATATTAATTATTTGGAAGACTTCATTACTTATGCTATGCTATTCTAACTCGCTATGCTCAGATGCATTACCGTAATTATTAATATTTCTCATAAATAATATTAACTATCAGACACGTCCATCCAGTGAACGGATGTCCTCGAATGCCTTGTCCAGTCGAATCATCATACTGCTCCCATAGGACCCCAGTCTTCATGTACCCGTGCAACACCGTGGTTATGATATTATTCCTCAATTGATCATACAAATCATTCGCTCGTGAGTAAAATCTATCATAATTACTGGTATCATCCATAGTGTTATGATTATGGTGTCGAGGGTGTGGAGCCATTTTATAATGATATAATGAACTTAAGATAAGGTAATTGATTGGCATCCAAATTGGACCTCTACACAACACAGCATCATAACATAACAATAAATTATAATAACAATTATAATAATGATAATAATATTTCATTTTTATAAATTAATTAGTTTGAATTAAAGAAAATGTTTTTGTTGACATCGAATAAAATAAATATTATTATTAATTAATGATATAATTATATATATTTTTTATAAATAAAAAATAATAATAATGTTTTAAGAGATATTTGATCTTTTATTTTTTTGTTCAAACTTATCAGCCATAAAAAGGAGAAATA
>VKHH01006221.1:0-23449 GCA_015144975.1 Epipyxis sp. PR26KG
ATCTACGACTAAGACGAAAGGAACCTCGCCTTTCAAATAGCAACAGTATTATAACATACTCTTTCTATATTAACAATATGGTATATAAAATAACATATTTTGTTATAATAACTCTATTATTTAATTAATGTTTTTAAGTAATAAATTTTTTCATATGATCCTGCTAATGAATTTATTATTATTGTAATAATAGCTTGTGACATACAACAACAACAGTAGTAGAAATAATAGTAGTACGTCGTCGTCGTCATATCAATAATATTTGGTTCTTAAAATTCTGGTTCATCATACAAGTTTAGATCCTCAAAGATCTCTTCAAGTGCATCTGGTTCCAATATTTGGTTCCATCTGACTTCAAATTCGGTTTCTCCACGCAAAATCACCCTACAGATCAATGATCAAAATGACAAAAAGAGTTTTATTTCATGAACTATGTAAGAAATAGAAATAAACAAAATTTCATTGGGTAGTAGGGGTGTACCCAACAATGTTCAATAAGTAAATACGCTAGACGATAAGTGGTTTTGCACACTCTTTTCTCCCCCTGCCCTGCTTATAAAATTACAGGGAACATAATAACTTATTACCTTCTTGTTGGATAACGGATACGGCATAATGATGGCAAAAAGTTAAACTTTAGTTTACTACTGGTGGAAAGCTGGAAAGTTAATAAACATACTGCTTCCGCTGCTAATAAGAGTGTTATACAACCAAATAAAAGAGATACCGGGCAAAGCATTATTTTACTCTACGGTACTACAAGACTATAAGTACAATTATTAATTGTTCAAATAACAAGAACTGAAAAAACTGAATCGAGAAATCGAATTACAGTATATATACAAGATATTCCTGTGCCACATCCTCAGCATATTACCAATATATCAACTAAGAACAACATGACGTGTAATAAAAGGATACATAATCAAATAAGTTTTATAAATATGGTATAAATTTACCAAGCCGAATAAAGTCCAAATATAATTAATTATTAGCAAGTTCACTCCAAATACTGGTCATTTTCTGGTAAGTGATTGGTTGATCAGATGAAATTAATTTTGATTGATTTGAAAAAACTAAAGGATATTAATTTCCGTACATGTCGAAGTTGAGAATAATTCATCATACGACAAAATATAAATTTAGCATGAAATATAGTAATATTTTCTATCTAGGTTTGAACTCATTCAATTTAGACACATTATTTTATATTTAAACTCAATAAATTATACCGAACAAACAATTGAATGGAGCATAATTACATAAGACATAAAACAGTATATTGCACACAACAAAACTTATTAATTATGATTGTTGTGGATTTACCTACAGTTTCTGAACAATAATAATTATAATCAAAGGACAATCGATAAAATTGAGGAAAAATAAAATCTTATATTCTGCATATTCATCCGAACTTTGTTAGACATTCTAGGATAAGAAAAAGACTTAAACCAAGCGTTTCTGGTAAGATTGTCTCCCATCCTATACCCAACAAACCAAATATATAATATAGACCAATGAAGAAACCAGCAAACACGTAATACGTGATGAAAGAAAGTGCCATAAAAACACAATAGGCCACTCCACATGCACAGACGAATGTCATAAATTGTGCGCATCTCCCTTTCAACTCCATCAATATACTAACTAAAAATCCACCACCTATTGCAGCTAATATAAAATAAACTGTGTATGGTATGGCAAAGACTGCATATTTGTACAAGCAAACCGCTTCTTCGGCTGGGTTAGGTGTATATATTTCAACACAATATGGATTCAAAATCATATTTGTAAGTGGTACCATCACACAAGCTTGTTGTGCAAGAATAATGAGTGATAGTATGTACTTCACCAGCCAAAACCATCCGCTATGAAGTATCCATCCAACTAACTGTGGTGGGTATATGCAGCAGCAATAATTCAGAAATTTCGCAAAAGGATTTGCTCCATTTGCTGAAGTTGTGGTATCATCATTTCTTTGATTAATGTTGGTTAGTTCAATTTGATTTGTAATTTCAGGCATATTTTCTCTGGTTTCTCTTTCAACTTTATGGAATGCAATTTCTAATAGCAACACTGCTCCCAGTAGAAACAGCATAATTATTAATCCCAAACCCACCGCAAACTTTGCTTCTCCTTCACTCATAATTTCCATAGAAAATGGTAAACCAATAAATAAACACTTTTTCACAGTTTCATACTCTGTTCCGTCAGTCGGACAGTTAGCATTGCGCAAGGTTGCTTTAGTAACTTCGAAATATTTTGATGTTGCCCACACTACTCGCCCATCAAGACGAGCATAAGGAAAGTAATTTTCACCATGCTCCAACCAATAATTGAACCGCGCACAAAGAACGGTGAATCGAAATAAAATCCATAAAATCATGTTGAGAAATGAGACAAAAAATAGAACCTCCTCTTTCCATTCTTTTTGTTCACGTAAAAAAATACGAATATCAATCAATGTATGCTGGTTATTTTCGCCAAAGATACACATAAACATAGCGTGTAAGAATATTGGGTAGGGTTTTATTCCAACCCAAAGTGAAATCCCAACTAATAATAGGAATCCTGATATTGAATACATAATGATATATACTTTGGATTTATACTCTAAATTCGATAGGTCAAACCATTTAACTGCAAATCCTTGTGCTGAAGGTATATTTGTTGGTATAACTGTTGGTTTCGATGAAGGTACCAAAATTGGCTGTCGTGAAGGTTGGCTTGTAGGCGAGGATCTAGAACAATTAAAAATTAGGTACTTGATATTTGATCAATTATACAGTGGTACGTTATAATAGAATATTTATCAAATTACAGAATGATCGTTTCTTAATCAAGAATATATTTTCTGACCTTGGTTGTTTTGATGGTTGCGATGAAGGCTGAATTGTTGGAAGACTTGTTGGGTAAGATCTAGAGTATGCAAACACATTATTTATTTTACGTTTTACAATTTGTCCCAATTAATCATGCAGTACAATGAAATATTTTATTTGATATTAATGTAATTTTATTATATTTACCTAGGTTGTTTAGATGGTTGAGAAGAAGGATATGATGAGGGACTTGATGGGTTCGACGAGGGTTGAACAGTTGGTAACATACTTGGTGCTGACTTTGGCTGTTGAGAAGGTGGTAAAGAAGGTGCAACAGAAGGATTAGATGATGGCTTAGCTTGAGGCTGAGTGCTTGGATTGGATGTAGGCTTCGCTTGAGGCTGAGCGCTTGGTAGACTTGATGGTTGTTTCGACGGAGATGTTGTGGGACGAAAGTGTGGAAGTTCTGTTGGGGAATTCGTTGGTTGCACAGATGGTTGAGAAGTTGGATTGCGATATGGCTGGTTTGATGGTTGCTTTGAAGGATTTGAAGATGGTTGATTGCTCGGTGATATTGTAGGTTGGCCAGTTGGTTGGGAAGTTGGATCCGATGCAATAATCTTAGTAGTGCAAAACAAAGTTAATAAAATGGAAATTATGATTAATCTTATTTCTGTCATTACAGACTTATTTTTTAACTAACAGCTAACTTCAGATTGATGAGAATTCATTTATTTAGTACAGATTAATTTTAAAATAATGCTAACCAAAATTCAAAAGATTCAAAGATCCCACCCCAGGATCCCATCACAGAAGCAGGACAGTTTCAGCAGGATAGTAGATGAAATAAATGATTGTATTTCAATCTTTAGAATATTTTGCTTAGTTGTATAATATTTGTGTGAAATTGGAGATTATGTCGATAGTTTAATCACTCAAATCATTTTTGTTGAATTGATTAAAGACTAATTTCCAAACAAAATTGGTGGCCCCTACGCCTTGCAGAATTTTATTCTTATTACACAAAATTGGTATCTACTTTAACATTATAAAGTTGTGTTATCAACTCAAACGAAACACATATAACTGTTTCTTCGACTTGAATTAACTATACAGGATAAATTATATAAATTGTTGAAGTTATAAAGTATAAAGTGTACATACAATTAAGAATCAAGCTGATCATTTCACCGTTGCGAATTATTTGCCCAATTAATTATCATATCATAATTAATTGCAGTTCTGTATCACTTCATCCTTACTCTGCAATTTGAGATTGGTTAGTGGTTTCGATGGAAGCCCTTTCTCCTCATCGTTTAGGTAATGTGCGATTGATTGTTTACAGTATGATTATGGATTACTGTAGCATAATGTATTCTAATAACAAATTGTATATACTTGAAGTCGCGTTTGATTGAATTCAACATGACAAAGTTGCAGTAGTTTCAAAATTGTATTAAGTTGATTGCAATGCTTTCACCTATTGTATGTTGCTTACATTTGTTATAAATGATCCGTAGCGAAAGTACAGTTATTTTATTAAACATTAGATTTAATCAACTTGCAGTAATTAATTCTTGTGTATCAAATTAATGAATATTCGGTAATTCTTTGAGTAGATTTAGTTCGATCAGTTATTGAAGAATTATCCAAGTCTCAGAGCGATCATAAACTTGGATTTCTTGCTGTACTTTCTAGCTACCTTGTTCAAGTCCTTCATCATAATCCAAATCTGACTAGTTGGATTAAACAGGTAATAATTATGTGTTAATGTTTTTCGAATTATAACAATAAAATTATGAACTATTATTTTATGTAGATTATAGTAGAAAATTCATGGATTATTGCTATACATATACCAACTTATAATAGCTTCAATCAGCTTTTAGCATTTCACCTATTTTCTCTTCGCGAATTATTACAAGCTGGATGTATAAGCGAATCTTACCTGACTATAATTGATATTGATGCTGTAATGCAATTATTCCATGACTCATTGGTAGACGCTGTGGTTCAGTTCGAAGCAATTCAACTATGGCATGAAATTTTGCAGATACCAAATGATATCAAACTTGAGAAACTCTCATATTTTATGAACGGCTTATCAGATTCAGACAAATTATTAGTAAATAATCATTTATTGTATGTATCAGAAAAGCTTGCTGTGGATTGCATCTCACAATTGAAAGAATATTGTAACTTCACACCAAATCAAGATGCTATTAATTCTATCACTTATGTAGAAGGTTTTCTGCTCCAAAAGTTTGATTCAAAAACAAAGCTAACAATAAAAGATGAATTGATTCGAGGAAATCAAATGTCCAAGGAGATGATTTTCACCGATTCAGCGAAGTATTCTATGAAAAGATTATCTCAAGCTGTATTACTGGGAATCCCGATGATTGTTCAAGGAAATATTGGCTGTGGGAAAACCTTTTATATTCGTCAAATGGCAAGGGAACTTGGTCAAGAAGAAACTTTAATTGAAATATCAGTCAATGATCAAACTGATTCTAAGACCTTAATAGGCTCTTATGTTTGCTCAGATGTGCCTGGAGAATTTATTTGGCAATCTGGTATTATTACTCAAGCTATCATAAATGGCTATTGGTTAGTTATAGAGGAGATTGACAAAGCACCTTTAGAATTTATTGCTTCATTAGCATCAATTATTGAGCGGAGAACATTATATTTACCACATCGTGATGAAGAAATTATTGCTCATCATTCATTTCGCTTGTTTGGAACACGAATATGCAATATTGGAACCACTTCTCAGATTGCAATTGAAGCGAAATCAGAATTTTATTCAACAATTTATATTTCAAGTATGAAACATTTCTCACATTTTTGGCATTTTATTTCTATTCCAGAACCATCCAAACAAGAAATTGAAATAATCAGTAAGTCTTCTTTTCCTTCGTTAAATCCATTGATAATCGACAAAGTATTGAATGTTTATATTACATTGAGTCAGCCAATTGATGAAGTGCTAACAAGAAATACCCTTTCAAAGAATGAATTAACAATTAGTAGCTCAATATTTCTTTTCGATTTACGTGTAAGAAGTTCATTGAGAAAAATGACTCTAAGGGAGTTGCTTAAAGTATGTAAAAGAATTGCAAGTTATGAACTTCTCACATATAATCAAGCATCTGATTACTTAACAGATTCCTACAAGAGAAACGCTTTGCAAGAAATAGTTGACGTGCTGATCGCTTCCATTAGAGACAAAAGTGTATATGAGCGTGTCTTATATATTATTGCAGAGATTTGGAATATTTCTAGTCATGAAATCGAAACTTACTTTCTCAGGAAGCAATGTCAAATGGAAATATTTGAAAAGAACATTTCAATTGGACGCGTGTCAATAGAAAAAACTGAAAATAAGGAGAATCGGTTGATTCTATCCAATCAGCAATCTTTAGGCTATCAAAACTATTCGTTTACTCAGCAATCCATGCGCATGTTAGAATCGATTGCAATGTGCGTATCCATGAATGAGCCTGTTCTTTTGGTGGGTGAAACAGGCAGTGGAAAGACTACTATAGTGCAAGAATTAGCAGATCTTGTTGGAATTAAGTTAGTCGTTCAAAATTTGAGTTTATCTACTGAAGTTAACGATTTACTTGGGGGATATCGTCCAGTAACCATAAAACAATTATTTGCTCCTTATTACGAAGAATTTGTGCAGCTTTTTCATGACACTTTGTCTTCCAATTCAAATGCAGAATTTTTGCAAATCATTTCTCAATTATATTATAAGCAAAATTGGAAGAAACTTTTGAAAGCATTTGCAAAAGCTAGTTTAAACGCTTTGAAAAAGTTGAAATCAAATATCAATGAATCAATTGCAAACCAAACAGGTCAGTCATCAAATAGAATCAATTCTTTAATTGAAAAGTGGGATAATTTCATGTTAAAATCTCAAAGATTAGAAGTTAATTTACCAAAGATTGAAAACGGATTTGCATTTTCATATATCCACGGAGTAATAATAGATGCAATGCAGCATGGTCATTGGATCTTGCTAGATGAAATCAACTTAGCATCACCCGAGACTTTGCAGTGTCTAACTGGTATATTAGATACAAACACAATTTCAATGTCCACAGAAAATCAAGTCATTGATAACAAAGGAAATAAAACATCTTCTTTGGTAAAGCATCCTAATTTTCGTGTATTTGCTGCAATGAATCCACCTTCAGATGCTGGCAAGAAAGATTTGCCATTATCTGTGAGGAATCGATTCACTGAACTTTACAGCGAGGAAATAATTAATGAACAAGATTTATCTCAAATAGTTACAAAATATTTAGAAGATATTACAACAACCCCACCTGTGAATGATATCGTTTCCATTTATTTGCAGTGTAGAAAACAAGCGGAAACTGTTTTATTTGACAGTGCTAATCAACGTCCTCGTTATTCACTTCGATCATTAACTCGAACACTTCGTGCTGCTAAGACATTCATGGCACTTGGTTTCCGTCCATTTAATCGATGTTTATTTGAAGCTCTTTTGGTCAACTTCCAAACACTGTTATGCGAGAAGCATAAATTGTTAATGTATAACTTTATTAAGAATAGCCTTTTCAAAGAAAGTTATTCTAAAGATCTTATGTTCCCACCTTCACGTCCAGGAAATAAAAACTCTGCTCAAAATTGGATTCTTGTAAAACCGTTCTGGTTATATGCAGGTAAACTAATTCCTACGGATTGGTCAGAACCAAATGAGAATGGAATAGTGAAATACGTTATGACTCCTACAGTTGAAAATAATCTTCGCGAACTTACATCTGCTATCGCAGCAAATGTTGCTCCAATTCTTCTACAAGGTCCAACTAGTGTTGGAAAAACTTCCATGATTGAATACATTGCAGCAAGAACAGGAAATAAATGCGTTCGAATCAACAATCACGAGCATACAGATGTACAAGAATATATCGGCTCTTATGTCACTAACCCAAATTCGGGTCAATTAGAGTTCAAAGATGGTTTATTAGTTGAGGCATTGAGAAATGGCTTTTGGATTATTTTAGATGAACTAAATTTAGCTCCAACTGAAGTATTAGAGGCTCTCAATCGTTTGTTAGATGACAATAAAGAGTTATTTATTCCGGATACTGGTGAGTATGTGAGACCTACACCAGGCTTTATGCTATTTGCCACTCAAAATCCTCCAGGCGTATATGGTGGTAGAAAAATACTATCAAAAGCATTCAAAAACAGATTTTTGGAAATATCAGTAAATGATCTACCCTTTGCAGAGATCGAAGTAATAATTGCTCAGAGTTGTGGAATACCGCCTAAATATAGTAAAATGTTAGTAAAAGCGATGATGGAATTACAATTGCGCAGACAAAAATCATCTCTATTTGAAGGAAAGTATGGTGCTGTGACTACAAGAGATCTTATCAAATGGGGCAAGCGAAGACCGCAGAGTCTCTTAGAAGTAGCCAATGAAGGCTATATGATCCTAGCTGAAAAATTGCGTTCGAAAGAAGACAAAGAAATGATTAAAAATTTGTTGAATTCTATTTGTAAATCTGTAATTAATCCAGCACAACTTTATATTTCAACAGTTGTAAATATTGCAAGTCATTCATATGATTTATCACATTTGGCAAAAGCTCAACAATTATTACGAGATGGTAAGATTTTATTTTTGTTATAGTTTTGCGCAATATTTGACATCTTAATTGTGGTGATAGGAGAGCTAGTTGTCGAAGGAGTCAAAGGCATAGCAATAACCAAGAGTATTCAACGTATGTGGAGTTTAGTCGGTCGTTGTATGGAATATAATGAGCCAAGCTTATTGATTGGGGATACTGGATGTGGCAAAACCACTATTTGCCAACTGTTTGCTGCCTATAATCGCCAAAAGATTCGAATCTTGAATTGTCACCAATCAACGGAAACAGCAGACATAATTGGAGGTCTAAGACCGGTTCGTGGTAAAGAGGGCATTTATAAATCATTTTGCAAAGATTTGGTTAATGCTATTGATAAGATCCATGAAGTCTTCGCTGCTAGTTCAGTGGAGTTAGATGAAGATTTGATTCGCTGGAAAAATGAAACAATTTCTTCTTCAACCTTTTCTTATTCTCTCTATGAGATATTATCAAGTCATGCCCAATCTGATGTGAGTGGTATTGAATCAATAGATTCTTTTGACTTAAAGAAAATAATGGATAGCATTCAAAGTAAAATCGAAAAGTTATCTGAAAATAGAAAACAAAGTCCTGTAGAGCAATCACAAAAATCGGTCAAACGAAAAAAGTTGAATTCAAATAATGAAAATAACAAACAAGATTCGAAAATGTCAAATGATGAAAATGATTCGATGTATGCTTTGAACAAGTGTAATGATCAACTTAAGGCAAACTGGTCTCGTATGAAATCATTATTCGAGTGGCAAGATGGACCTTTGATTGTTGCCATGAAAGAAGGAGACATTTTTTTATTAGATGAAATTAATCTAGCAGATGATGCAGTTATTGAGAGATTAAATAGTGTGTTGGAATCAAATCGAGAAATAACGTTAGCTGAAAAAGGTGGAGAAGTTATGGAAAAAATAATTGCACATCCAAATTTCAAGTTTTTAGCAACAATGAATCCTGGCGGTGATTTCGGGAAACGTGAACTTAGTCCTGCACTTCGATCTCGTTTTACAGAAATATGGGTTCCAAATACTCATGATGTTGAAGACTCTAAATTGATAATAGTTGAACTGCTGCAGTTGCATTTGAGTAATGAACAAGAAACTGCCGCAAAGCATATTAATGATTTAGCTTCCAAAATGATAGATTTTATGACTTGGATTAATGAACAAACTAAATCCTTGACATTGAATGGAATTAATATTACACTCCGAGATATCATATCATGGGCCAAATTTATCACTTCTTGGAATCCTGCCAATGTGTATGAAGTTTACAGTGCGTTTGTACATGGGGCACATATGATAATATTGGATGGAATGGGAATCGGCTTCAGTTCTTCTAGGGAAAGCATATACAATTTAAAGAAAATAAGTTTAGAGTTTTTACTTAGTCTGTGTCCTGATGATATTAAACATCATTTGGCAGAGAAAGAATCATTTTTTAATAGCTTTCGTCAATCGACTTCAACCGTCTCTTCCATCACTCCCATGGAAATTAAGAATAGTAGCTTCTTTGTGGGAAATTTCTCTATTCCGCTTGGTTCGGAGCTTATCAATATGAAACTGTCAAGCTCAGATTATATTTTACATGCCAAAAACACAGTAACTAATTTGGGTCGCATTATTCGTGCAATGCAGCTTTCCCGTCCAATTTTGTTGGAAGGTCCTCCTGGAGTTGGAAAAAGCTCTCTCATTTCTAATTTAGCGAAGTTGACTGGTCATAAACTTGTTCGAATCAATCTGTCAGAACATAGTGAGATATCTGATTTACTTGGGACCGATCTACCAGCTCAAACTGATGAAATAAATGATGAAAATGATTCTAACTTTGATAATCAAGAACCATCGAAACGAATCAGCAGTGATTTACCAAAGTTTAAATGGAGTGATGGAGTTTTCTTAACAGCAATGAAAATGGGACATTGGGTTTTGTTGGATGAACTTAATCTTGCACCGCAATCAGTCCTCGAGGGACTCAATGCGTGTTTTGATCACCGAGAAGAAGTGTTTATACCAGAATTAGGAACTGTTGTTCGATGTCCGAGCACTTTTAGAGTATTCTGCGCACAAAATCCCATGATGGAAGGAGGGGGGCGTAAAGGATTACCTCAAAGTTTCTTATCGAGACTTTCTCGAGTTTATGTTGAAGCTATGACCGAGGAAGATATGGAAGAAATCGTTGTTGCCGCTTATTCTCCTGTTCCACCACCTCTTGACTTAAATGATGATAGTGCTTTGGAAAACCAATTAGATCCTAAAATAAAATCTCTTCACCCAAATTTGACTGAATATATTCCAATAATGGTGAAGTGGATACAGCAACTTCAAGATGATATTGTTGGCAATATGTTGTATGGGAGGTCAGGTAGTCCATGGGAATTTAATCTACGGGATATTTTTCGTTGGTGTGATTTGCTGAAAGATAAATCTGAAATCTTGAAATTATCATTGACTGGAAATTTGAAAAAAAATATACAATTTATAATCGCTGATACAGCGCACATGTTATTTTATTCAAGATTGCGAACGGTTAAAGATAGAGAATTCATATGTCAATCGTTTACTAATTGCTTTGGGTTTTCACTTCGCACTGGAAATTATCCGGAAATAACCGCTATTGAGAATAAGCAATTTGTAGTTGGTACCGTAGCATTAAATTGTAAAAAATCTCCGCGTTTATTCAAAAGAAACATTTCCGATGTTCGCTATGCATCCAAGAGTTCTGTAAATAGAAACTGCAATTTGATAAAATCAGTGGAATCGATAGCGCAATGCGTCAATCAAGGATGGCCTTCTTTACTTATTGGATCGTCTGGAACTGGTAAAGTTTACTCTGTAAAATACTTGGCGTCTCTGACAGGAATGTTTGTCAAACATTTTTGCGTCACGCAATCAACCGATTCCACTGAACTATTGGGGTCTTTTGAGCAATTCAATCCAAATCGGCACTTATTGGACGCATTAATGTTTATTGAATATATTGTTATGTCTTTGACATCAATTTTATCATCATCACAAATTTCCACAATGGACATAGTTCCTGTACTATCTAAGTTCAGTAAACTTTATAGTCAATCCATGCATTTGACTGAAACAAACTCTCTTCAACTCCCACTTGGTCTAGATTTGTACTCTCAATTGAAGGAATTCGTGGAAAAGTTAGAATTGCATATTAACTCTATTTTATCTGATATCGACAGCAATACGTTAGAAGATTTTCAGAATTGGATTAAACAAGCATTCTCACAACTCAAAATTGCTTTTTGTCAAACACAATCGTCTGGTTTTGAATGGGTAGATGGTATAATTGTGAAAGCTTTAGTTCATGGGTACTGGTTGATAATAGAAAATGTTAACCTCTGTTCAGCTAGTGTACTAGATCGCTTGAATTCGTTATTAGAACCGCATGGGACATTATTATTAACAGAATCAGGGATTGGCAGAGAAATTGTTCCGCATAAAAATTTTCGTGTGTTCTTAACGATGGACCCTGAATTTGGTGAGATTTCCCGTGCAATGCGTAACAGATGTGTTGAATTATTTTATCCTAAACTTTCCTGTGATTCGTCAAAGAAGACTGATATTATATATCTCAAGGCATACATTATGGACAAGTTCAATGACATAGACTTAACTCAAGAATTGCTGAATGTTTATTCTGTCCTCACTGAAAATAAGAAAGTTGCTGTTACTCAAAGTTGCAATTACTCATTAATCGAGCCATTACCTTCTCATCTGTGTGCAATGACGCTATTTCAAAGAGTTCTGGATGTTATTCTGATAAACATTGGTAATGGTTTTGATTGTGCTATGGCTCTGAAAGATGCTTTATCAAGTGTGTTACCAACTATTGTAATACATAATAATGAAATTGTTAAATGCGATCTCCAAACCAATCAAAGTTATCCATTTGTATCGTTTCTTCATAAGTGGTCCTATATTCCTCGAGATATTTATGCTCTTCTTTCGTTATTGTCTGCAGCATCGTCCAAGTCATTAGAGGTTGTATCATATAATGATATAAGTTGGATTCGTGAAGCTGTTGAAAATTCATTACAACGATCCTCTCAACCTAATTCGTTTCATTTGGAATATATTGCAGAGTTTCACAAGTTGCTTAATGTTTCATGCCATAGTAAATATTTCAACGAGCACTTCGTACACTTCATTTTATTGGTTTTAGCGGCTGTCAGAAATCCGCATTCTTGGACAAACGTCATTATTGAATCCGTGATAAAATCCTGTGATATGTCATCTATTTATGTCCTCTGGACTGATTCAATTGATATTACCACATTGAATCACGACCTGCAACGATTAGTTCTAAGTTCAACTTCTAGCATCACACTTCTTTCTCCTAAATTACATCTTTACCAATCACAGCAATCTTCTTTCAATATTTCTACATTTGATCAAAATATATTGATGTTGAAATTGATGGACATAATGCTTATCAGTAGAGTGTTTACCTTAGGTCAAGAGTTAGCATTTCGCAAAAATTGCAGAAAGAAGTTCAATGCTGTAAGTATTCGAAATGATAGTTTATCAGTATTTGAAATGGGCTATGCGATAAGTGAACAGCTGATAGAAGATATGACACCCGAAATACATCTCATTCAATCAGTTTTTGAACTCATTCTAAACACTGATTGTATTGTGAAGGAATTATTTCGCTTCTACAAGTCATTACCTGATGCAAAAGTTTCTACTGTGAATTTATTCCGTAATTTGGATGCAGTTTTATGTTACCGTGATTTTCTGTCACGTATATTGATGCAAGAATTATTCTCTGGTGGGAGATTGAAACTTCCATGGGAGCGAATCGCCATTATTCAAAATTGGTTATTTAAAAGTGTGAAAGAACTTTATTTATTACCTGAGCTTAACGTATTGCATGAAAGTCATAATCTTTACGTCCAACTAAAGAAATCATCTGTTGACCACGAAAGATACCAGCTATCGCTTGCTCATTATTTCAATTTGCCAAATGATATATCTAAAATGCGATTATGGAAATTAGGTGGACATGCGGCAATCCCTATGGATGTGATTTATTGGCCTCTTTTGCATCGATTAAGAAATTTTGCAGCAATGTTTACAGCAAATGTTCCTTTTATAAATTCTCAATCATTAACTTTACCTCGAATCGTATTCACATGCACTAGTCGATCTCGTTACCAGTTGATCAAAGAGTGGTTGAGACTTTATAGCACCTTTTACTGGAAGTATACAAATGAACTAAAAATCTTAAATAATGAAAATGGTATGAATGTACCTTCTACCTTGAACATTGCAGAACTCTTACAAATAATTGAGAATAAATCAAATATTTCAATTGATGAAAATGTTGATATTGATTATGAAGCATTTGATGATCATGTTAACATAAATGCAAAACGAGCATCCCAGTTATTTTCGTCTAAAAATGTCCAAGCAAAAATTGAAGCAGAAATGAATTCTCTGTGCAGTTATAGTCAATGTGCAATTATTGAAGCTGTAGTCATTGAGAGGTTAGAAGTGATATGTGAACTGGTTCCATCTATTATATTAAATAAGGAAGTGATTTTAATTGAACAGTTACTGAAGCTACGTGACCATTGCAAAATGACTATTGATATGACTCTAAGATATTCTAGTTTTAATTCAGTGTTTCTTAGAGAGCTTCAAACTCTATTGTGGTTTTGTGAGTCGATCAAATCACATATCATCGTTGCAGAGAACTCTGTTGAATATCAAATGTTGATCCAATTGTTTACAGCGTCTATGATTGCATTTGATTCGATATTGTATATTTTTAGGAATAAAAATCTACTCAACCTTTCTTCTGCATTGAACTATTCACTTCAGAGTACAACATTATCATCTATTTTAAATCTTGCAGTATCAAATGAAAAGCAAATGGATAATTTAAGTATAGACATTAATCAACAAGTTGAGATTTCACGGAATTGTTTGATTCAATTGGGTCCTATTAGACAGCTTCAATTAATTTCATTTCAAATTGTTATGAGGTATTTGGATATTAAGACAATATTTCCACAATACACATCTAAAAATATTTTGAATGCTATTAATTTCAACACTGCTACTGTTTCTGTTATATCTTGTGTGTATGCAAAGAATAAACTACATCAACTGTTCCGAAAAGTAGTATTTGCTGTTAACGAATCATTGAAAACAAAATTGGTCAATCGAGTGGATGAAAACAAGCTTCTCGATAGTTCATATATCTATTTTCCAAATTATCACCCTCAGCTTGCTTCATTGAAAAAATATACCATTGATGTCATGCTTTCATGTAA
Organism: Epipyxis sp. PR26KG; assembly: GCA_015144975.1. Classification (NCBI taxonomy): domain Eukaryota; class Chrysophyceae; order Chromulinales; family Dinobryaceae; genus Epipyxis; species Epipyxis sp. PR26KG. The sequence continues at coordinate 14,793 of VKHH01006221.1, forward strand.
AGACTATTTCAATGCGAATCAAGCGGAATTGTTTAATGAATGGTTGAATGTGTTATCAATTGGAGTCAATCTCAAAGATGATTTGAATGAAAAATTGTTCAACTTGATCAATAATTTTGATTTTGATGAGAATGTCATGAACTGTAGCGAGTCACTAAGCAACATATTCAAAACTTGCTTGCTTCGAGTGGCTAAATTATTATCTGGTAAGGATCATACAAATGTTGAAAGTATATCAGAAGCATGGACATGCATTGGTGTTGTTAAACTGAAATTACTTTTGCCAACCATACCAATTGATCCAGCTCTACGGCCATCTTACAAAGCTGAACTACTGAAAACTGAATCAACTATTCTTACTGCAAAAATTCAACACCAGGCTATGTTTAAAGTGTTTAGTGGTGGAGAATTGCTAAATGAATCTATCGCCAATACCATGGATAAACTTAGCAATTATGAAGATAAAATGACATTACTTCTTCGTAAAGGAATCACTAGACCAGTGGATGTTGTTCCCTTTTATGAGTTGCACAAGGAACTTAGTGATGCAATTGTCAGCTTAGCTGATCCTAATCGATTGTTAAATCTCATAAAACGCTTTTCGAATTTGAAAACTGAATGTTTGGAATCGACAAATAAATCGTTTGACAACATTGAAATTGCTTTATCTGAACTGCTTGATGAAGAGATGAACTGGCAGACATCCGTGTATTCATTTGTTGATAGGTATCAGCAAGAGCGATACTCATATTATGAAGATATTATTTCTCCTGTTACTTCAGCACTAGCGAATATTTCTTATGGTTTGAGAATGTTATCTGGTTGGACACATGCGCATATAATGCATATTCACAATATGAAAACAATTTCATCAACAAAAACGATAGTTAAGTATGCAGAAGATAAAAATGTGAATCATATCATTAATGTTCGTGAAATATGGAGAAGTATCGCTCAATATCCATTTTCAGTTAGTGTATCCCTAAGATCTAATCTTGATGATTTTTACACTCTCGATTTGGATGAATTCAATACCAAAAATAATTCAAATATTTCAGACAAAAATGAGACTTATCTCACCGTTCAAGCCAAGAAGATTGTTGTTGATATTCTCTTCAATCATTCTGTATTACTTAATTGTGCAAAAAATTATCTATCAATAAACCGATCTGAAAATGTTAATAATAATCGAGTACCATCATTCGAGAGCATCGATGCCATATCTCTTCATATTATTTTACTTCACACTATGGCGAAAATAGATTATTTTGTTGGGGGTAATAGTGTACCAGCATCTTCTTTTCAACATTATTTTGAGTTAATTTTAGAAAAATTTGTTGTTGCGAATGATCGTGGAATCGAACAACAGAGACTAAAACAAGCAAAAGTGGATGCATTCTATCGAAATAGAAAGCAAGAGATTGTAATGGAATCAGATGATAAAAAAGAAGAAGAAGCTGCTTTAAAACATCATTTCCCAAACCATTTACAAGAATTACTCAATATAGACAGCTTTACTAAGGAAAATAATCTCTCTCAATTGAATAGGGCTGATGAAGACGAGGAGGCTAATATGGATCTTGTTGATAATGACCTGATTGATAATGAGACCGATAATGAAGCCCATATTGCACAAGATGAAATCGAATTATTCGAAACAATGGATGAAAATACTGTTAGTCGCATCATTAGCTATCATGCAAGAATGATTTTTAACCACATTCAATCTCAACTTGTACTGAATGGAAGCACTTGGTTAAGGAAAAGAAAAGGGAAATTATATTTTTCTTTGAAAGAAGATGAAATTGTGAATCAAAAGTATCATTTACAACATACCTTGTCTCATGCTACGTTATTATCAATGAAAGCCTTCGAATGGAGTATTAAAGATTCTATCATACCAAATTTAAGCGAAACTTTGAAAGGTTCAAGTTTACTTGCATTAGCTTGTGTAATAGAACAAACGAACTCGTCTAAACTTAAAGCACATAATACTAGACAGTCTCAAGTAGATTTATTTGGTAAAATCGATCGTGATTTGGTATTGCTTTTATCGCCAGCACATGATGATATCTACAAACCTATTAGTTTCCATCATGATTCAAATCCAACAGAAGTTATAAAAGCTTCAGGTCCTTTGCAAAAGCTATATGAAAGAGCATCTCAACTGCTAATTCAATTTCCTGAAAATGAGTTTCTTGTTCAAGTTTGTGTCGTTTGCTCTAAGATATCTCAAGAACATATCAATATTTCATTGGGGAAAATGTTGATGAGCATTGAATTTTTATTAAGAAAAGCTGATGAATGGGAAGCATATGCTGCAAAACATGTCTCACTATCCGAAGAAATGTTGAACTTAAGACGTCTAATTTCCCAATGGAGAATCATAGAATTGAAAAGTTGGGAAAGTTTGTTGAGATGCAAAGAAATAGAATATTGCAAAAAGGCTAATACATATTGGTTCACATTATCATCGCTGTTGAGGTCAGTTCCTCCGATGAGTTCTTCGAATAACACTTCTCACATAAACAAACCTAAGTATGTGTGGGTTACTTTGACTAATTTATCGCCTTCGTGGCTTCTTAACAAAGAGTTTTCATCATTTAATGAGAAGAATTCAACTGTTTCTGAAAAGAAATCAAATAATTCTAAAATTGATGATATAGGCTTTTTAAACAACATCTTTTCTATTTTGGATGATTTTCTTCGCACATCTTCTGTGGGTGAATTTCCTACACGTTTGCATTTAGTTCGATTATTTGCTTTGCAATTAAAACAAAAAATGCTTAAAGATCCAACGGAATTTATATCTAAGAATACAAAGAAGACTGGTGAAAGAAAAAATAAGCGAACAAAATATAATAATCAAATAATCAAGCAAAGTGTTGCTAATTTAGTATATAATATTTGGGAATATTATCAACAATTTTTATCCGAAGTTCGATCATTTCAAGAAACATTAAAGCAACCTATTCAAAAGCGACTCAATGAAGAAGTCAAAATAAGCAAATGGGATCAAATGAATACATATGCGCTCATCGAGCATTCGGAGAAAATTCATCGTAAATTAAACAAGATTCTAAGAGAGTATCAGATAGATGTGTTAGATTACCCAATCGCTGCTTTGTTACAAAAAAATGTAATAATTCCTCAAAGTGAAAATTCAGATGGAATTAACAACCAAATTCCTTCGAATAATGAGTTATTTCCAACTTTTCTTTCGCATTTTCCAGAGTTTCATCTTGAAGAAATAGAACCAGAAGTAGAACAAGTGAGTAATAATGGTGAAGATTGTGATGAAATTAAGTCTCAAGAAGAAAAAAGCGATAAGAAAACAGTGAATACTATCTCTGTTATTCAGTCATTTCAAACTAATCCCACGTGGTTATACACCAAACTGCCAACAATTATCAAGTCTGTATTATCTTCGGAATCCAAATTAAGCACAATGCTAAATAATGTTGAAGATATCAAACTAAAATTTCCAAAACTATTCAAAATCTCATCATTGTGTATGAAAATCGATAAATATATTCGTGAATCAATTCTTCCAAAACCATTCGATGAGAGCTGCTTGAATGAGACTGAGGGTGTAGAAATTTTTAATAATAGAATTTGCTTCGGATTTGCTGCCGCAGATCTAGCTGAGTCGTTATGTCATTCTATATTTGAACGAATTGGACATCTGAAGTCAGAAAAAGTAGCCAAAGCTTTGAAGCATCGTGCCGTGATGGATTTACTTACAAGCTTACGAGGACATGGTATCAGCCACCTACACAATGATGTTCCTAATGATGTTAGACATAATGCATCTATACTTTCAATCGATTCTCCATTATCTGTCGAAATTGCGAGTGACTTGGAATGGTTCCAAGCCAATCTTTCCTCTGCTAAATCTACTCTGAATGATCATAATTGTTTCGAGAAAGGCGAGAAATATTATGTGAGGAATTTAGTTGAATTGACTCAACTCCGAACACAATCTCAAGTATCAATTTCAAAAGATATTACTTACAGAGAATCATCTCTTATGGTATCCTTATCAGAGAACTTTTTTTATATTATTATTCAATTAAGAATGTCTTTGATTTCAAGTATTAACGACCATACTAAAATTCTGAAATCATTTGAAATATTTTCACATCATTTTCAAAATAATTCAAACAATTGTATTGTTCATGATAAAACTACTATTGAAGATATGATCACTTTTCAAATTCAAGGTAGTAATATTATGCTTGACAATCTAATTCAATTGAAATATTTATTTCAAGTCGCTATTGATGCTTCTAAACCTGAAAATATTGAAGAAAATTCTTTAGTTATGCCTAATATCACTTTAATCGAGATGAAAAATGCAATGGTGATATTGGATCGAGTGATATCATCTATGAGTAAGATTATATTAGATCATAATAATCAAATGATGATAGAAATGCAAGAAAATCAATTATCTTCCGTATGCTTCGGAAAATATGATATGTTATTCAATAATAAATCAAATGACAGTTTTGAAAGTTTATCGAAATATAATAAAATTATTATAAATGCTAAGAAAGATTTGTTATCAATTCAAAATATTTTGTATGAATGCTTATCTGCAGAGGTGGTGGAACCTATCTTTACTCGCCTTAATGAATTTCACTCATTTTCAGATAAAAATACGAATGATCTAACTACAGCTATTGATAACTCGAGTAATCTTGTTGAAAGTTCGAATGCAGTGGATGAAAAGCTTGTCCGATTATTGTCCACTTGTATTGATGACTGTCTGATTTCAATTCAAAAATTAAGAAGTTTAGCAAATAACAGTTGGAAATCTTCTGATAATCTGGAAGAAAAGGTCCAAAATAATGAGGATATTTCACCGATGGTTGGTTGCTTTGGAGAAGAAATCGATCTTGCGAATGGTCTAACGTATCGTCCAATGATCTCTCTGACTGTTGTTACAATGGCAGCGATGAATATCAGCAAGCTCGCTCAATCTATTGACAGTATAAACCAACATGTTGCGCAAGCCCCAACATCATCATCTCATCTATTTTTGGAAATATGTCATCCATTAATTACTCGCATAGTTCATATCCATTCCTTTTTGATTGATAGTATCATTCAACTTTATAAATCATCGAATAAACTACTATACATTTGCATTCGAGTATTTAGAAACTTGTTAGCAAAAGGATTATGTTCTGATGAGACGAAAGAAGATGATGTAGAAGGAAACGACAATACTAATAAAATGACTTTCGAAGATAATGTAGATGGAACTGGTATGGGTGAAGGTGATGGTTTGAAAGATGTCAGCGATCAAATTGAAAATGAGGAACAACTATTAGGTATGAAATTAATCAAATATAATCTTTGAGCACTGATTATGATTCGGTATTATAATCATAATGACTAAATTACTATTTTTTGTGAAAATAATATTTGATAAAAAAGAAAAAATTGCTTCCTTTGAATTTTTCTCTACTATTATTTTTCATTTTCGTTACACTTTTTTAATCGATTTTTAATAAATACTATTCATTCATTTACCATTTACTTATCATAGGATTGAAGAATGATAAACCTCAAGAAAAGAAAAAGCCTGAAAAGCCCCTTTCTAAAGAAGAAAAAGATTCTGGTGTTGAAATGAATCAAGATTTTGATGGGGAATATTTCGATATTCCAGAAGATGAGGAAGAAGAAGAGAAGAAAAATAAAAACGATGAAAGTGAAGAAGAGGATTCTGATGACATTGATCGTGAGATGGGTGATGCTAATTTAGATGATATTGTTGATGAGAAGCAATGGGATGAAGATGAGAATGACGATAAAAATGAAAAAGGTGAGAATTCAGAAGAAAAGTTTGAAAAAGATAGTAAAATGAAAGGTGAAGCTATTGAAGGTGAAATGAGAACGAAAGATGAAGAAGAACAAGAGAAAGATTCTAAAGAAAAAGATAAAGTAATAATAAGATATAATGATATAATATTATTGTGTAATTTAATAATATTATGATTTTAATAATAATAATATTATTCATTTCTCATAATTATTATGAATATATTTGTTAATCTCTCTGTTGAATTATGGGATTATGTTTTATGTTTGGATAGGAAGTAGCAGATGAAAAGAAACCATCAAATAAAAATAAAGAAAATAAAGAAGATGGAATGAATCATCAATCAAATGAAGAAAATGAAGATAATAATAATGAAGATGAGAATAATATCAATCAAGACAGTGAAGATAAAATAATGGAAAAACAGTTTGGAATCCAAAAGAGAAATGATGATGATAAAGATTTGGATGATGATAATAATAGTGATAATAATAATGATAATAATGATGAAGTTGATAAAATGGATGAAGTCAAAGAAGAACAAACTGGAGATGACGACTTCGGAGCTAAAAATCCAAATGATGAAAGTGGTAATAATTCGTACTACTTGATATGGAAATTAGTATATTCTCTTTTTCTTATTATTATTATTATTCTTATTATTATGTCGTCTCACATCGTTTATTATTATAAATCCATATTCAACATATTATAATATATTATATATTTTTATCATTTCCATGAGATTTCTTATTACTTTGTAGCTTATTTTCGAATTTTGAACAAAATACAAATAATTTGTCTTTAATAATTTATTATTATTTTATGGCTATTATTATGCGTAATTTCTTCTCTTTTCAGGTGTAGATAATGATAATATCGATAAGGATGGAACTGGTGGTGATGATTTACCAGATGACATGCAATTAGACGATGATAATAACGATAATGATGATAACAGTAACCCCTCTCCGGATGACAAGGAAGTGCCTGTAAATGAGAATGTGAATGATGATAATCAATCCGAACCTGATCCAATAGATAATAATGATAATAATGATGAAGATAATGGAACAAGTAATCAAATTAGTTCAAGTGGAAATGCTGGAGAAATGCCAGAAGAAATAGACAAAGATCACCCGGAAGATGAGGAAGAAGAGGCATTACTTGATCATCAAAACTCAGGCCAAAATGATGAGAATAAACCTGCTGCTTATGGCGTTGAATCAAAGAGTGGGAAAGAGTCGATAATGATGGGAGAAAAACAAGATAAACAAAATGAAATGGATGATGAAGTAAATGATGAACAGTCGCCACAAAATAATAATAATAATGCTCCAAAAGGACAAGGAAATATGAGTCAAAGCCGTGGTAAAGAAGGCACCTCCTATGATGTGAACCAAGTAAGATTTCAATCATATCATATCATTTGATGTGTGATATAGCTCATCCTAACTTATTATTATTATTATTATATAAAGATTATTATCCATAATATTCAATGCCAGCGAATACAAATTTCTTAAAACTTTTAAATTTATAAAAATGATACATAATTATTATTACAGACAAATCAAGATGAATCGCAACAACAACCTCCCCCTTCACAACAACATAAAACTGAACCATTAAATCCATTCAAACAAAAAGGAGACATTAATAAGGAATGGCATCGTCGATTAAATCTTCTCACATCCGAGGAGGAGGAAGAGAAGAACCCCACTGATCAACCCAACAGAAATGATAATGATCATCATGAAGGGTCCAAGTCAGGTCGAGGCTTGTATGAGTATGTTCAAGAAGATGAAAATGTTGATAAAATGGAAGAACAAATATTATCAGCAAATAATAATTTTGAAGATGAAACGAGTCAGCCACCTCCGGCCTTGCCATCAAATAAAAATGAGTCAAATGATAATGCTAATAAACCCGTGAGCGATGATGATAATAAAGGAGTGGATGATAAGAAGAGAAATCGGGAAGATGAAGTGAATGATTCATTGAGTAGGAAGGTGAAGAAACCGTGTACAAGTGATATCATTGACAGAGATCAACCGGGCCCGGACCCTCATGAAGATGAGAATAACTTCCAAGAAGATGACCATGCAAGTGAGGATAAGATGGATGGTGTGGACGATTCAGATGATATTAGTAATGATAAAACATCCCTTGGCACATCGCTCATTGATATGAATATGAACAAATCATTCACAAATAATCATAATTATGACCATTTCAAAGAATCGATTGTTGAGGAGCAGTTAATAGACGATGGAAATCACTCAGAAATGATGATGGATTTGACGAATAATCAGTTAATAGTCAATAGTAGCGAGCTAACGACTGCTAAGCAAGCATGGTTAGGCTACAGAAATAATACTGAAAGCTATGCGATTCGTCTTTGCGAACAATTGAAATTGATATTAGAGCCTACCTTAGCTGCAAGATTGCAAGGGGATTATCGCATGGGTTAGTTAGCATCATATCAAATATTATATATATAAATATCATGGTTTTGCTCGATGAAATGGTTACAATTATTATATGAATATAATAATATAATTATAAATAGACAATAATATTATTTAATATTATTGTCTATTTATAATTATATTATGGATAAATGGATGACACCGTTTGAACAGAATAATCTCAATTATATCATAATGCAATTACTGATATTTCCCTCATTTTATCGATTATATAATTAATTATTTATTATGATTGTTTATTATTATTATTATTATTACTATTATTATTATTATTGTTATTATTATTATTATTATTATTATTATTATTATTATTATTATTATTATTATTATTATTA
>VKHH01006222.1:9061-23425 GCA_015144975.1 Epipyxis sp. PR26KG
AAACATCCATCAAATCAACCAACAAATCAACCAACACGTTCTCCATCGAACCAACCTACCAGACAACCATCACAACATCCGTCGATGCAACCATCCAGACAACCTTCTAGCCAGCCGTCTATTATTCCTTCTCGAAGTCCCTCATCCCAACCAACGAGACAACCTTTTATGATTCCCACCACTGTTCCGACGAAGTGTCCTACGATGTCACCAACTAGTACTCCATCGAATCATCCTTCAACACAACCATCACGAAGACCATCGTCCCAACCCAGCAGTAATCCAACTAATCATCCATCATCAATTCCTTCAAAACAACCGTCCAATCAACCAACAAACCAACCAACACGCTCTCCATCGAATCAACCTACTAGACAACCATCACAACATCCGTCGATGCAACCATCAAGACAACCTTCCAGTCAACCAACGTTTATGCCAAGTATTCAGCCTACATCTACCCCTTCGGTTCATCCATCTCGTCAGCCTACCGCTCAACCATCTCGCCAACCGACATCCTCACCAACGAGCCAACCAAGCGGACAACCAACGTCATTACCATCAAGATCTCCATCAACGCTCCCATCATCTGTTCCAAGTGGACAGCCGTCCAATAATCCTACAGCGGTACCCACAAACAGTCCGACAAAGCAACCTTATCGTGCTCCAAGCACTCAACCAACCAGAGCACCTTCAAATATACCTTCTGGTCAACCGTCCAAAGTGCCTACTTCTCAGCCCAGTTCCATTCCAAGTAATCCACCTTCATTATTACCCTCACGACAGCCGTCCATACAGCCCACATCTCAACCAAGTAAACATCCATCAACACAACCATCAAAACAACCATCAAATCAACCCACTGCGCAGCCAACTAAACAACCTACTTCGCATCCAAGTAAACAACCAAGTCTACAACCATTTTCATCCCCAACAAGCTTTCCGTCATCTCAACCCTCTTCTATTCCCTCTCGAAGTCCCTCATCCCAACCAACGAGACAACCTTTTATGATTCCTACCACTGTTCCGACGAAGTGTCCTACGATGTCACCAACTAGTACTCCATCGAATCATCCTTCAACACAACCATCACGAAGACCATCGTCCCAACCCAGCAGTAATCCAACTAATCATCCATCATCACAGCCGTCAAAACAACCATCAAATCAACCAACAAACCAACCAACACGCTCTCCATCAAACCAACCTACTAGAAAACCATCACAACATCCGTCGATGCAACCATCCAGACAACCATCTCAACAACCATCTGGTCAACCATCTCACCATCCTACTTCCCAACCAACGAGACAACCTTCTATGATTCCTACCACTGTTCCGACAAAATGTCCTACGATGTCACCAACTAGTACTCCATCGAATCATCCTTCGACACAACCATCACGAAGACCATCGTCCCATCCCAGTAGCAATCCAACTAATCATCCATCATCAATTCCTTCAAAACAACCATCAAATCAGCCAACAAATCAACCAACACGTTCTCCATCGAACCAACCTACCAGACAACCATCACAACATCCGTCGATGCAACCATCCAGACAACCTTCTAGCCAGCCGTCTATTATTCCTTCTCGAAGTCCCTCATCCCAACCAACGAGACAACCTTTTATGATTCCCACCACTGTTCCGACGAAGTGTCCTACGATGTCACCAACTAGTACTCCATCGAATCATCCTTCAACACAACCATCACAAAGACCATCGTCCCATCCCAGTAGCAATCCAACTAATCATCCATCATCAATTCCTTCAAAACAACCATCAAGTCAACCAACAACCCAACCAACGCGCTCTCCATCGAACCAACCTACTAGACAACCATCGCGCCATCCTACTTCCCAACCATCAAGACAACCTTCTAGACAACCATCTGGCCAACCATCCCGTCATCCTACTTCCCAACCAACGAGACAGCCTGTAACGTTTCCTTCAACCCAACCAAGTATACATCCGTCAATGAATCCATCAACGCAGCCTTCATTACAACCTACACAACAACCTGTAGGCTTTCCTACAGGTTTGCCAACTACACAGCCCACTCGACATCCCTCGCTCTCTCCAACTGTTTCACCAAGTAAACAACCTACCTATCAACCAATTCCAAATCCTACAATGCAACCTACAAGAGTTCCAACGAATCAGCCTACAACACAACCAAGTAGACAACCAAGTGGCCAACCAACCACTTCTCCAAGTAGACCTCCGAGTTCTGTCCCTACTGCAAATCCATCCAAGCAGCCATCAGTGCAACCAAGCACAAGCCCCACTCAGCAACCATCTAGCCAACCATCAAATCAACCAACTATGCAACCGACAAATCAACCTACTTCTCATCCATCATCACAGCCAACGTTGCAACCATCACAACAGCCATCGAGACAACCTTCTTGCCAACCATCTACTATTCCTTCTCGAAGTCCCACATCCCAACCAACGAGACAACCTTTTATGATTCCCACCACTGTTCCGACGAAGTGTCCTACGATGTCACCAACTAGTACTCCATCGAATCATCCTTCAACACAACCATCAATTCAGCCCATTTCCAAACCTTCTTCCACTCCATCAATCCATCCATCCATCCAACCATCTGCACAGCCATTATCTTATCCTTCTTCTCTACCAACTATTCAGCCTTCATGTTTACCATCTGCGTATCCCAGTAGGATTCCTTCTTCAAATCCAACCAAAATGCCTTCACGACAACCTTCTTGTCAACCATCTCACATGCCATCTGCACAACCAACAAGACAACCCACTCAACAACCATCGACATGTCCTACTAAACAACCTTCTAGTCAACCCAGTAGACAACCAACGAATCAACCTACAATATCTCCCACCCGCCCTCCAACACAACAACCTACTCTTCAACCAGTGCAAATTCCGTCAACCCAACCAACTATACAGCCTAGTTGTACACCATCCATCGCTCCATCAATAACTCCTTCTATTCAACCAAGCACAAACCCTAGCTCTAGCCCTTCATCTCAACCGACTAGACATCCTTCTGTGCAACCAACTTCGCAACCATCAAGAACACCAACTTCACACCCGACAAAACAACCCTCAAGAAAGCCATCCGGATTACCCACAAAACAGCCATCTTGTCAACCTACATCGCAACCTAGTCGACATCCAACAAGTCAACCAAGTCGACTTCCAACTTCGCAACCTTCAAGACAACCTCAACGACAACCAACATCTCAACCGTCCCGAAGACCATCCAATAATCCGTCATCAAATCCATCAAAAACACCAACCAGCCATCCTTCCACCCAACCATCGCAACAACCATCAAGTCAGCCTAGTCGAAAACCAACTAATCAACCATCTTCGCAGCCATCAAAACAACCTACGTTTCAACCAAGTCGTCAACCATCACTCATTCCATCTTCACAGCCGTCAAGATCTCCTAGTACTCAACCCTTTTCCTCACCAAGTCGGCCACCTACTAATCAACCGAGTAGAACACCAACCAATCATCCAACTGCTCAGCCTTCTCGTCAACCTTCCAAGCAACCTATCTCTGGACCTACTTCACAACCGACTTCACTACCTTCTAGGCGTCCCTCTTCTCAGCCTTCGAGACAACCTTCAAGACAACCAACATGCCAACCTGTACGACTACCAACAACTCAACCAACATCTCAACCATCACGACAACCAAGTTTTCAACCAAATGTTTTGCCAACCATGCAACCATCGATTCAGCCATCGCGCGTTCCGACTAATCAACCCGTTGGTGTGCCAAGTATGCTGCCATCGGTCCAACCAACAGTGTTACCGACAAAACAACCATCCATTCAGCCAACAATAACTCCATCAAAGCAACCGAACAGTTTCCCGTCCTCACAACCTACTCTCCAACCATCAGCACAACCTTCATGTCAACCTTTCAGTGCACCATCATTTAAGCCAACTCATCAGCCAACTAGATTTCCCAGTCAACAGCCATCATGCAATCCGTCGTGTCTTCCAACAATTTCTCCATTGGTTCGTCCCTCGTGTCAGCCATCTTCACAACCAACTATGAGACCAACTCGATCGCCTTCCGAATCACCCACAACAATACCATCAATACCACCTAGCAATTTCCCATCAGTGCAACCTTCAATACAACCAAGCGGGAGACCATCCATGCAACCAATAAGCTTGCCTACCTCTAAACCATCAGATAATCCATCTGTATTTCCAAGCAATTCTCCATCATCTTATCCCACCACCAACCCAACAAATCAACCCACAAGTTTTCCATCATTTCTTCCAACTGTTTTTCCATCTAATCAACCTACAGCTTCACCTTCCATCTTTCCCACCATGCAGCCAACTTCTCAACCTACGTCTAAACCGTCAGCTACACCCTCAATTCAGCCAAGTATCAGTCCAACATCTTTACCATCAAATAATCCTTCTTCGGTTCCAACTTTCACACCATCTGCCATCCCTTCTTGTTCTCCAACGTTAAGGCCAACTTGTTCACCTACTATAGATCCAAGCCAAAGTCCGACCACTCAACCAAGTGTTGTTCCATCAGATAGCCCAAGTAATCAACCATCCAATCGTCCTTCTACTGTACCTACCTCATCTCCAACATCAAATCCTTCAATCTTTCCATCATGTGGTCCAACGGAACAACCATCTGAATCACCTACTTCATTTCCTTCTGTACAACCTTCTCGAACACCAACTAGTCACCCTTCTAGTCACCCAACTACAGTTCCAAGTGTGATGCCGACCCATTCACCAACTCAAAGTCCCACTGCAAAACCCACATTGAATCCAACCTTTTCTCCACTAGTCATTCCAACATCTGTTCCTTCAAGCAATCCAAGTAGATCTCCAACTTCACAACCATCTCGCCAACCATCTCGTCAGCCAAGCAGCCAGCCTAGCAGACCTCCAACTCGGCAACCTTTCGGATTTCCTTCCATGCAACCAACTAATCAACCCTTCAGTAAACCAACTTCTTTCCCATCGGATTCACCGTCTCTTCAACCAACAAATCAACCAAGTAGTGAACCAAGTATTCAACCAACTCAACAACCATCTTGTGAACCAACCAGTCAGCCATCAGGATTACCATCTATATTGCCCACTTTGCAGCCTTTTTCTCGACCTTCGAATGTTCCAACCGCTCAACCATCCTCACTACCATCCAGTCAACCTCGTATGGACCCGACATCATTTCCAAGTTCATCACCATCTCAATACCCATCAATGTCACCATCAAATTCACCAACGTCACGACCAACTGGAATGCCATCTTTGATTCCTTCTGCACAACCAAAATCCTCACCAAGTTGTCAACCTTCTGCTACACCAACAAGAGTACCAACAAGTCAACCTACAAGACAGCCCTTCGTAAAACCAACAAGTCAACCTTCGAAACAACCATCATCTCAACCATCAAGGCAACCAATTAATCGTCCAACAAATCAACCGTCTGCGCAACCAAGCAGACAGCCATCAGGTCAACCACAAAACCGTCCTACATGCCAGCCGTCAGGATATCCATCGAATCAGCCTTCATTACAACCAAATTCCATCCCGACTTTCTTCCCAACCCTTCAGCCTATATCGTTTCCATCCAACCAACCATCAAGTCAACCAACTGCATTACCAACAGCTCAACCAAGTGTCATTCCATCAACTCAACCGTCCAGTTTCCCAAGTTGTCCATCCTCACAGCCATCTTTACAACCAACTTGCTCTCCTTCGAGTCAACCATCCAAACAACCAACAGTACAACCATCAAGTCTACCTACTAGACAACCGACCAGACAGCCAACAAAACAACCCACGAAACAACCTTCATCGCGACCAACTGCATCCCCTTCGACATCAATACCAACTACTTCTTCGCCTCTTATTCATGGTGTGAAAAGAACTCATCGTCCAACAAGATTTCCTACCATATTTCCGTCTTCAGAACCATCATCAGCTCCAACTAGTTCTCCTACATTGACCATGCAGTCTCTCTGGACTGATGATTTACAAGTAGTGTCTTCGTCGCTAAACACACGGTTTATAACATCGAAAGTAACTCTATTCAGTGAGCTACTTGTCAATAATGTGTTGATACTTGGCGGTTTATCGCAATGGACATCATATTTGAAAGGAGAAGTGAGATTCCTTTCCACATTTGAGGAAATAAATTCAATAGAACTCTACTCGAAATATGTTATTCATGAAAATCAATTCCTCAATTATTCTTGTTACAATGTGAGTGCTGCATCAGCAATTCTTCATTCTTTGAGAACTGAATCTTCGAATGCAACAATAAAATGTGATTCGAATTTATGGAGAATTTTCTATTGCCCAAAGGTTAAAATTTGTGTGAATTGTAACAATCCTTGTATTTCTGACAGCAATGTGAACAACCAATCAGTGTTTTCAAATAATTGTGCATCAAGTAGTGGTTGCTCTCATTTATTTTCGATGAATTTTGTTGATGCTTATCCAGCCCCCACCATATATAACATATCGCTGTTAACACGGAATTCTACCTCCTTGCAAGTTGCTGTTCATACATCTAATTTTTCTGTCGCGTATTGCTCTGCTGGAACAGATTCTTCGTACATACCATCTCAATTGGAAATTATTCGCAATGGTTCACAAAGATCAACAATCAACAATATTGCTGAAGTTGAGATATACGGTTTGATTCCTTCCACTAATTATACCATATTTTGTTTGACCAAATCACAAAGTGGGAACTTATTGGGTTTAACAAACATTATCGAATCCTCAATAGCAGCATCAACCACTTGTTGCAAGGAAATTATAGTAACTTTACATCAATCAGTTTTATTTTCTGGTTCTTCAATCTCAAGCATTGGAGTTGTAAGTATTATTCCTTCATTATTAGCATTTCCACTCAAATTTTCATTTCAACAATCTGATGTGAAGAATACTACGTTATCCTCATCGAAATGTACATTTTTTCCTTCTTTTGATATGAGTAATACCCAGTCTTCTACGATATACTCTCAGACCTTGTCAATTGCTTGCGGGAAAACAATAAGTCGAGGTAACTATTCTTTGGAAATCAATGGAAATTCTATGGACTATCAAGTGCGTTTCATTCCTAGTAATACTTTTCAGATTGTCGATAAAACTACATTTGTAGCCAAAGCTCCATCATTCAGGTCTGCGATATTTAGTTCCTCTGGTTCGTTCGTTCGTATAACACTCACCACTTCGACAAACCGAGCTGGTTTGAGTAGTGCTTTCTTGTGTTCAAAATTGATAAATTTTATTGGAATTGGGAATTCAATGTGTTCATGGTTTGATTCTGCTACCATTGATATTTTATATACGGGTGAGTTGAGTGCAATAACGATAGGAAGTGTGATTCGTTTTACAAATAGCTCAAGCTCATATGCAAAGAAACTCCGTGCTGATTGTAATGGTGCAACCAAATGCAACTCTTGGCCTACCGCAAACCTTAAATCATATGTGATAGTTCATAGTCCAACCAATCCCGCCATTGTCAATCCAAGTATTTTAGGCCCAACACAAATTTCCAATTGTCAAAAAGTGTTTTTAGATTTTTCTTCATCGACTGGAAATGCAGGATATTCCTGGAAAAGAGTTCAAGTTAATATAATATCAACATCTGATGATACACTTAGAAATATTTCAAATGCAATACAATCTCGGTTGTTAAATGGTACTAAAAATTACTACACTATACCTTCATTCACATTATTACCTCGTACAAAATATTCAATTGAATTGCAATTATGTAATATTTTCAATCAATGTGGTTCTACTAGTTCTTCAATCGCTGTCACTGATTATTCAGTTCCAGAAGTAAGGATTGAAGGAAGTTCATCACTATCATTAAATGTATATGATGATCTGATTTTAACTGCAGCTCTACTATCAACATCTTGTTCTGGAAGTGCTTCCAATAATCATACCATAACTTGGGGGGTGTACCAAAATAATATCCTCATTTCTCGTTTTGATTCAATATCAGTTGACCCATATCAATTCATCCTACCAAAATATTCACTCACAGCTGGACAAATTTATCAAATTGCGTTAACATCATCAACTTTTGATAGTACTAGTTCATATTCGGTAGATGTGACGGTTCAGTCGTCAGCATTGATACCATTGATCGCAGGTGGAACAACGCAACAAATTGAACCCTATTCCTCGCTTCTGTTGGATGGAATCAATAGTTATGACCCAGACATTAGCTTGGCGTATCGAGTCCATGAACGTGAAATATTTTATGTTTGGCATTGTGATTATATTGGTACGAATGGAAAAAAGAGTTGTCCTTTAAAATTTAAGAATGATTCTTCATCAAATAGTGGTCATGTCTTTATCAGAAGTAACAAGTTGTTAGCAGGTGACTCAATGATGATAACGCTCACAATATCAAAAGATTCTAGGAAGAGTTCGACCACAATAATCTTATTGCCAGTATTTAATAGCTCCTGTCAAGTATCGATCGACGGAATCACCAATAACGCTTTATCAATTTGGTCAACTGTGAAGTTATCGTCAACCGTTAATGCTTCCACTGCCAGTACATTAGTATGGTCATTTAGCGACTCATCATTACTTAATATTTCGAATATCGCTTTAACAAATCCAATTCAAAATATCAACTTTGAATCAAAGATAAGTAATGATCCATATAGCTTTGCTTTGGCTTTAAAACCTGGATCATTAAGTGCTGGAATAACTTACACTCTACAATTATCCTGCTATCAAGCTCTAAATAAAGTATGGAGCTTGGTTTCATTTGCAAGAATTGATATATATACGACTATTCCTCCATCATCAGGTTCATTAGCTATTGATCCTTCTTCTGGTGTTGAGCTTTCAACTCTATTTGACTTGTCAAGCTATAATTGGGTCAGTGATAACCTTCCTTTAACATATAGTTTTGGATTTATCAGCCCTTCTTCTGACACTTTCATCACTCTCAGAGCTAGTAGTCCTGCAGCACTAACGACGACATTATTGCCAATGGGAAATAATAGACAAAAATATGTTCTTTTAGGACAATCCTTCGCTTATGACAACCTTAATGTCAATTCATCAGCCACAGCGACTGTTATTGTGCGGAAAAATTCAGTTAGTTCTTCCTCATTATCAGCTGTGTTAAATGCAGCTTCTTCAGCTTCTAGTAAAAACCAATTAATATCCATATTCACTTCTTCTATTAACAATGCGAATTGTTCTCAAACTCCGAATTGCTCTCATTTGAACCGAGAGGATTGTTCTTTGATTGATCACACATGTGGGAAATGCTTTACAGGCTATTATGGTGACCAAGATTATGCTAATACAGTATGCCTATCTTCATCAGAGATCATATCATCGGCGGTTGTTGCGGTAAATAAGTCATGTTTGCCTAGTTGTGTTCATGGCTCGTGCATTTTCCAGAATATTTACAATCGATTAACGGTATCTACATGCACTAAAAATGACTTTTCATGCCGAGCTTATTGCAACTGTGATAATGGATATTATGGAGTTACATGCTCCGTAGATTCAAACAGTCTATTGATAAATTCAAATAAACGGTTGGATTTGTTGAATGCTTTGGTGGCAGTGATTTCAGGAAGTAATCCCTCTGTTGAAACCATCACTTCATGGATAAACTCACTCAATGGATTGACTCAAAAGCCTGAAGAATTATCAATATCATCGCTTGTAGTCGTCACTAGACTTCTTGATCAACTGATTGGTCTGGCAACTCAATTTGGAATTGGATTCAGTACAGCACAAAATATGATATCAACTCTGAGTAGCATACCTCAATCAACTGGTGCCACCACACGAAGAAGACTTGCCACATCGAATTCATTTAATTTAACACAATACAGATCATCTGCAGAAGCTCTTTGTAACTTATTATCATCAGACTTGGTTAATTCCCAGTCGATTGATATCATATCGTCTATGCTGAGGTATCAAGTGAGTTTGAAGTACAGCGACTCTAACATGACAATGACTGAACCAATAACATCCGGTGAAGCTCTCACGAATGCAAAGCAATCAAGTGTTGTAAATCCTCGTTTAAGTTCATTTAATTTTGACAAAAATAATGCTTATTCACTTTGCCTGGTTTCGTACAATCCAACCATTTTCAATAATGCAGATTATAATGCGAATCCTTTGGATGTCTTCGTCAACATCACTTCTGACCAAAAGTCATCATCCAAGAAGAAGCACTCATATCTAGGCATACTACAGAACTTGAAATCAGTAGATATATTGAAGAGGCCAACTAAAAACATCACGACTGTTTGTTATAATCGCCGAGTTGTCACACACGAATATGATTGCCCAGGAGGATTTCCAAATATTATAGTTAATTGTACAGGAGTCGCTGAGACGATTTACAGTCGATGTCCTTATTATTTTCATGAATCTATATGCGGTTCATTGGATGATACTAATCAATGCACAGCTATTCAATATGATAATCAAACAATTTCTTGTTCATGTTTGTCTAATATTACGACCCGCAATAGCAATTATTATTATTCAAAGATTTCATTGATTGGACAAGTAGTCCTTAGATACAATGAGTTCAAAGACACTTCAGAATTAACGATTGGTCCAGATGCTCCGATTGATCCACAGATCGGCTTAGCTGCTCTTACTACATTCGCTGCGATCGTGTGTGTGTTTGTATTATTTACTGTTTATTCTGATAAGAAAAAGTATGATTTGAATGGATTTATTACAACAAAAAAATCAATGGAAAAAGCACTTGATTGGACAGCTCAATCGAATAATATTATGATCACATCGAATAGAACATGGGTAGTTGATGGTGACTTTAAAGATAAGAATTTACCTTCACTTGAAACAATGATACATAATGCATTACCATCTGTTTTCACAGAACAACGATTCTTTATGAGATTATGGCGTGAAATGAAGACACATCATCGATTATTTGGAGTTATTTTGCATTATAATCCAAATCTTTCACGTTTTTATCGATTAATTAGTATTTGTTCTCAATTTAATATCATACTTTTCTCAATTAATATAACAATTGCTTATGTTTATCATAATAAAGATTATTGTTATCAATATAATTCTGATTATGATTGTATTAAAATGAAATCATTATTTGATAATAAAGTATCAATATGTACATGGGATTCATTTGAAAATACATGCTATGAAAACATACCTTATCGAAGTGTCTATACAGTTATTATGATAGTATTCCTCGCATTACTTGTCTTCTCTCCAATAATAATATCCATTGATTATATTTCAATTAGAATATTACCATTATTTGAAATGATATTTAAATCAAAAGTATTATTAATAAGTGATAAAGAAAAAGAAGATACTATATCAATTGAAAAAATGGATGAATTATCATATCAAGATATTAATTATAATATAAAAAATATTCAAAATATACATAATTCATTAGATAATAATAACCAAATAATCTTTACTGAACGTATATCATCATTAATACAATCAAAACATTCGAAATATTTTATGTTTGGTTTACATAATAATAATAATAATAATAATAATAATAATAATAATAAAATTTCATCAAATACAATAATAAATACTAATAATTTATATTCTGTATTATATGCCCTTAGTCATGATACTATTGAAGAAGCACGTTATATGATATCATTATCAGATTATCAAAAATCTGAACGATTAATATTATTATATTTATTAGATATGATGCCATCAAATCAATCATCATTATTATTACATAAAATTAATCATGAATCACCAAGATTTTCAGATACAAAATGGAAATGGTTATGTTGTCTATTAATTATTATAATTAATATTATATGTTTTATAATATCATTATATCAATTGATTCGATTTAATGGAACAAAACAAAGATTATGGTTGAATAGTTTCATATTTTGGTTGTTTTTTGAGATATTTTTAGTGAATCCATTATTTGTGATTATTAATAATATTATTCTTCCATCACAAGTTACACAACAATTAAATAAAGCTATTAATTATCTTTATAAATTAGCTAATAAATATACTATTAACTCAAGAAAAAGACAACGAATCATTCGAAAAATGACAAATAATTCTCAAAAAGGAAATAATAATAATAATAATAATAATAATGATAATAATAATGATAATAATCAATTATCATTCCAAAATTTTAAAATATCATCATCATTTATGATATCATATCGATTATCTGATTTCTTTCCATTATTACGTGAATCTCGATTCATCCATTTATTAACTGATGATGAATTATATGATTATAATAATCGAGATATTCCAATCAAAACAAATGGATTATTATCATATTTTTATTATTTATTATCAACATTAAATCGATGGTTTTGTAATAGTCATATGATAATAAAAGATTTGATTATTTATTATATTTGTAATATTTTATGTATTACATTATGCTTACTACAGGTCACCTTGTACCTGCTGTATCCGTTGCTCATCATAATTCCTGTGATTATAATAATAATTATATTAATTATTATTATTTTGAAAGAATTTAAATCGAAAATTAAAATAAAAAATGATGATAAATTATCAAATGAAATGTTAATAGAAATTAGTAATGAAGTAGAAGATGTGGTAGATGTGTTGAATCATAATAAATATGATCAAAAACAAATTGGTAAATTGATGAATGAACAAATCCAAATACAAGAAAATCGAAATTATAATAATAATTATAATAATTATGATGAAAATAATAATTATAATAATAATAGTAATAATATTAATGATAATAATTATGATAGTAATTATGATAGTAATGATGATTATAATAATATCACACGTGTCATTCACAAAAATCATCGTAAAAGTCGCTTCCCAGTGGTCGACATTGATGAGTCTGACATTGATCCGGTATTGAAAACAAAACTAAATCGTGAATTTGTTCAAAGAAATAAACAACAAGAATCAGATGAGTTATATCAATCAGCAATGGCATTTGGATTACATTCTCAAAAAGGAAGAAGATTATTATTTCAATCATCATTAGCTGCTGTTGAAGCTGGTATTAATAATGATCGTAAATTACATTCAGCAACTGGAAATAATAATAATCAAGATGATAATAAAGATGGTTCATCTATAAGAAATGCTTCTTCTGCTTCTACACGTGTGACTCCTATGCATGGTTATATTCGTAATAATAATAGTAGACAATTAGCATGGACCCCTTCTAAAGATTATTATGATGTGATTCGAACAACATCAACAACTGATAATAATAATAATAACAATAATAATAATAATAATGTTAAATTTGGAAATGATTTTTTATTAGAAAATGATTCTTCTGATGTTAGTATTAATAAACAAACACCAAAGAAATTCGCTTGGTTGAAACCGAAATCAACTCCTTCCCGTGATAATATAAATCATTCACGTGACAATTCATCCATTAGTTCATCACATATAAGTAACACTCAATCAAATATAATCGAAAATAATGATGAGAGAAAATCATTCAATTCATCCACTCCTAATTCACCAAATAACATAACAGGGCCGAGGAGTGGGTCAGGCGCAGGGCCAGAGAAGAAATCAAATGTATCATTCACAAGTGAGACTGAAAATGATGATAAAAATCAACAAGAATTATTTGAAATTGGAAGAAGAAATGATTTCTTAGCAAATGCTGCTTTACGATTATTAAATCGAGATAATAATAATATAAATGAACAATCGAAAAAGAGTACCGGGAATGGCATGGGCACAGGCGCACCTCACCATAAAACAAGACAATCATTTATGAGAAGTTTAAATAATGTATTGTCATTCGATGACCTGGACAGTCATGGGTCAGTGGTGTTGATCAGCAGTAGTAGCAGTGGTGACAGTGTTGCCAGTGAAGGGGAAAGTGATGATGAGTTCGTTGGTGTGGATGATTTAAAGCGAGAGTCAGTGTTACCAGTTAATGATATCGCGAGTAGTGATGAAGATGAAATTGTATAAATGTGATATTTGTATATTATGATAATTTATTATAGTATTATGGGATTATGATATTATATGATATGAAATAACAATAAAAATTCAATAATAAGGATTAATTGTATGATAATGTGTGTATTATAATGCATTAAATTATGCTAATATTTGTAAAATTAATAATAATATTATGATATTATATCTACCATTGCTCGTATGGTTTCTTTTTTTTGAGTTCAAGATAATAATAATTATTATTGTATTATAAGCTTAGAAAAAACTTACATTCAAGTTTCAATAATAAATAAATAATAATAATAACAATAATAATAATAACAATAATAATAATAATAATAATAATAATAATAATAACAATAATAATAA
>VKHH01006224.1:0-23358 GCA_015144975.1 Epipyxis sp. PR26KG
CAGTATGACCATTAAGCATTAATAATGATTCTCCTGTCTCAACATGCCATATTCTTATACTCCTATCCCATGATCCTAATAAAATCTTACTTCCATCTGGAGAAAAACTAACAGAATTTACATCGCTACTATGACCTTTTAATATTAACAATGATTCTCCCGATTCAACATCCCATATTCTTATACTCCTATCAGCTGAGCTTGACAGAATCTTCTTTCCGTCTGGAGAAAAACTAACAGAATTAACATTGCTGCTATGACCATTTAACATTAACAATGATTCTCCTGATTCAACATCCCATATTCTTATGCAAGTCATTGTTAGTATGAAATGGTCATAGTAACTTTGTTAATTCTGTAAGTTTCTCTCCAGATGGAAGAAATGTTGTTTCAGGATCAGATGATAAGAGTATAAGAATATGGGATACTGAAACAAGAGAATCATTGTTAATAGTAAAGTGTGACTATGTAAGGTCTGTTAGTTTTTCTCCCGATGGAAGTAAGATTGTTTCAGGATCAGCTGATAAGATTATAAGAATATGGGATGTTGAATCGGGAGAATCTCTGTTAATGTTAAATGGTCATACTGGCTGGTTATTTCTGTTAGTTTCTCTCCAGACGGAAGTAAGATTGTTTCAGGATCAAATGATAATAGTATAAGAATATGGGATGTTGAAACGGGAAACTTTTTGTTAATATTAAATGGTCATAATAGTATTGTTGAGTCTGTTAGTTTTTCTCCAGACGGAAGGAAGATTGTGTCAGGATCATGGGATAAGATTATAAGAATATGATGGGATGTTGAGACAAGAGAATCGTTGTTAATGTTAAATGGTCATACTGGCTGGGTTAGTTCTGTTAGTTTCTCTCCAGACGGAAGTAAGATTGTTTCAGGATCAAATGATAATAGTATAAGAATACGGGATGTTGAATCGGGAGAATCATTGTTAATATTAAATGGTCATAGTAACAATGTTAATTCTGTTAGTTTTTCTCCAGATGGAAGTAAGATTGTTTCAGGATCAACTGATAAGAGTATAAGAATATGGGATGTTGAAACGGGAAACTTTTTGTTAATATTAAATGGTCATAATAGTATTGTTGAGTCTGTTAGTTTTTCTCCAGACGGAAGGAAGATTGTGTCAGGATCATGGGATAAGATTATAAGAATATGATGGGATGTTGAGACAAGAGAATCGTTGTTAATTTTAAATGGTCATACTGGCTGGGTTATTATTTCTGTTAGTTTTTCTCCCGATGGAAGGAAGATTGTGTCAGGATCATCTGATAAGAGTATAAGAATATGGGATGTTGAAAAAGGAGAATCATTGTTAATGTTAAATGGTCATAGTAACAATGTTAATTCTGTTAGTTTTTCTCCTAGACGGAAGGAAGATTGTATCAGGATTAGTATAAGAATTTGGCATGTTGAGACAGGAGAATCAATATGAGTTCTGTGTGTTGAAAGTAGATATTATTTATTATTGCACAAACAACTCCTGGAACTACAGTATTGTTTCGATCATAAAATTTGCATTTGTCTGATTGAGGAGGATGATGCTGAATGCTGATTCGGGAAAAATCCATTATCATCGTTGTTTAATGTAAATAGCTGTAATGAAATGACCTATTTTACGTCTTAAAACCTATTATTATCAAATTAAAATTGCTTCTTATTTATGTCACCGTCATAATATTGAAAGGCCGATTTTAAAATATATATATTTTTAGTGTAACAAATTGAATGATTTTATAAATAATTACATTTAATAATATGCATATGATATTACTTAAGCAACAAAAAGAAGGTTACTATTCAAAATACTTTTTTTATTGAGTTTTAAAAAATAAATATGTGGAGTATAAAATTTAATTTTGAACAAAACATTATTGTATGCAAGCATGTCCTTCGATCATTTCGATTTTGTATTTCTAATTATAATATTTATATATTTTAAATGAATATATTTTTTGAATAACATAAATTAATGTTTTCATAATTCAGGTACTATGACTCTGAGTTAAGATAGAGGAATATGGAAATAGGAATGCATAAGCCAATTCAAATAATCTTGAGTTATAAACATAAATATGATTATAACTAAAAACTATTCAACAAAGCAACAATCCAATCCTATTTCAATGGTTATTAACCACATTAATGAAGAGAGAGAGTAAAAAAATAAATGAGACGAGATAGACTAAACATGAAAGCAGCTCCATATGAAGCGATGTGGCGAGATGACATAAACAAATATTTCATATAATCAAATAATTATTGGGTATAATAAAAGAATATGAGTTGAGTTTTTCTGATACGGTGAATAAATTATCTTTGTACATTATTAACAGTAATTATTATCATTATTATTTATACTATTTATAATTCATTCAAATTATAAAATGTTTTAGTATTTTTATTGTTGCGTTTTTCTTTCACTTTTTCATATGTTGAAGTGAAATTATTTAATGAGTGAGGCTTGTTGTAAAAGGCATCAACACCAGCTTCAATTGCACACAATGAAGTTTCTTGTTTAGAACAAGCTGACCAACCAATTATTATTGATTGAGAACAAGTTTCACTTTGATTTAGCATGTATTGATCAACTAATTGTACCTTTTCTTCTGAAGTGATGAAACCTTTATCATTAATACAATTTCTAGGCACGAAACAATCCTTCAAATCAAAACTATTTTCATTATAAAAGTTTTCAACAGTTGATTCTGATGAGAAAAGTTGTTTACGATAATCACTACAATAAACAGTGAATTTGTCGTACAAAGAGTTACAACTACTGTTTTTGCTACTGTTTGTAGTAAGTGGTGAAACGTCGTTCTGTAGGTATTTCATTTCAATTTCACGAATTTTTTTCGTAGCTGCTAATCCATCCATTACCGGCATTTGAATGTCCATTATTATGACATCATAAGTTGGGTTGTCAGTGCTGGATTTTTTTAACAACACCTTTTGTATCGCTTCTTCTCCGTTAAAGGCTTGATCTACATAATGACCTTGTTTGGATAAGATCATTTTTGACATTTTTTGAATAGATAGAGAATCGTCTACCACTAATATATTAAGTTTTTGTGTCGATGAAGCGTTCAGTTCATCTTGTGATGAGCTCTTTGAAGATTGTCGAGTATTTGTCGATTGATTATACGGTAAACTAAACCATAACACCGATCCTTGAATTCCGTCTGATCGATTATGCACTCCATAGGCACCACCAAGTGCTTCAACTCGTTTCGCTAAACAACTCAGACCTAAACCAGCTCCACCAACGCCACGTGTTTTTTGTGAGGTTAATGGCTGGAATAAATGCGACATTATGATTCGATCGATACCAACCCCAGAATCTTCCACTTCAAACTTCATTTGTTTGACTTGATTAAGTGAAGGTATATCATTTCTATTCGAATTTTTCCCGGCTTTAGAATGATGTGATGTATCCATCGTTTCTAAAAATGAAATTCTTACTTTTACCTTTCCATTAACAGAATATTTCACACCATTTGATAAAAGACAAAGGAAGTTATCGACAAACCAAGAAGAATCGGAAAACAAATGAGGATTAAAATCATTGTCTTGCACCACAAGTTCAATTTGAGCTTTATCTTGCACGTTCGACATGAGATTTATTACTCCCTTAACCGTTTCAACAACATCAAATTCTTCTAGCTGCGCAGTTAAAGGAATATGATCAAATGATTTTGAGAAATCCAAACAGCGATTTACGATCATTACAATAAAAGCATTAATATACTCAATATTATGAGCACATTCTTTTAAGGAAACCATATGAACAGATAATTCATCTTTGTCTTTTCTGGAAACAACTTCTGTTGTGTTTGATTTTTTGATTATCACATTACATTTCTTAATCGTAGAAGTAATTAATTCCAAACCATTGCGAAGAGCTGAAATAGGCTATAAAAATATTAATAGTGATATTTAAATGTCAATTTAAAGCAATAAATGATACACATACGATATTCAACTTACAGTTTTGACATCATGGGCGAAGTTCGAAGCAATTGATTGCATTTCCAATTCTCGTAATTTTTTCCCCCTGCTGATGATCTCCAATATTTTCACATTTGACGTTTGCTCAAACGATTGAGAAAAAATGTATTTAGCAAATGTCGCAATCGAAATAAAAAATAGAAGCATATTTGTATCAATAATTAAATTTGAATTCGGGAAAATTGAATCTGAGTTAATTAAAATTGAACAAATGTAGGTAACGATTGACAGTCTTTTATCAACATTAGAAGTCAGTATCATCAATAAAATTGGAAGAAATAAAACGAGAGCGGGTACCATATCAATTGGAAATGCATTGATTGAATGTGATATAACCATACTTTTGTGTGTGCTTATTAACAAACCAAGGGTGATGTTGATTGTTAAGTACCAAAAGTTGTCCAATAAATACAGTGCATTATCAATTACATCTGAAGAAATGAAACTACTAAATAAATCGAACTTCAAAAGATAAGAGATTTTGTTTTTAGAAAAGTTGCCTTGAGATATTATGTGCAACAATAATAATGCAGACGTAAAAATCATACTTAGTTGCAGGAAACTGCAAAAAGTACCAAATAGAACGGTAAAGGTTATCAAAATATGACTTTCAAGGGATATACGCAATATTAGAACAAGAAATATAGTTTGAATAACAATGAACAGAAACAGGTTGAAGACTTTGTTCAAATAACTTTGCCTTAGAACTATATCTGTTTCAGATTTTTCATCATGAATCAATCCATCTCTTACCATTGCAATATCAATCATTTTCTCTCGTATAACCTGCTAAATATATGATTAATTCTTGGATTCTAGAATTGTAGGGGAGATACTGTATATTTTATTTAGAATGGTTTATTTGAAGTTAGGAATTACGTGGTGGATAAAAGTGGTGCGCACATGGTCCGGATGAAGCAATTACAATATCAAATTGAAATCCGAAATTGCTCAGGGCAATTAAGCATTTAAACTCACAATTTTATTATTATCATTTTATATATAATACATACTTCAGTTTGAGATTTACAGTAACTGTTTTTTACTGGTTTTTGTTCTTTCAGCTTGATTTTTAGAATGAAGCAACTATTTTTATTTTGTATAAAAATTACTGCAGTAATAAAGCTCATGAAAAAACAATTTCAGTGTAATTAGTTGTTCAAAACCACTTGATTATTTACACTCGTCTGCATAACTTCATGCAAACGATTTATTGATTTTTCTTGGTAATCAAATTACAACTACCAAACCGACCAAACCAAAACCAATAAAGCAAAAATCAAAATCGATTTCATTTGTTAACAATATTGACCCAAGATAGAAAACTAGCTTTTACTTAAGTAAGTGCTGTATGTATAATTATTTCGATTTGTCGAACTTCGTAACATTTGAAATATTTCAGTAGGCTTTAGTCCAACCAACTAAGTACAAATACACATCAGATGGAAAAAACGGGAGCTGAAAATAATAAAAATGGGAATGGTAGAACTAAAGGAAAGGATAGTATCGGTGATGAAAACAATCGAGATAATAAATCCTCTTCTTTCAATGATTTTGATGATAAGCAGTTGCCAAATAATGATCTTCATGATGGTATTTCCAATGGACAAGGTAATGTAATTAAATCATGGAATTTTCATTTTATGCATGCTTAATTAATTTTTCATTGTTATACAAGGCGGGTCAGAAAATACTTTATCTCGTGGAAATCCAATCACTGAATTTTTAAGGCATCAAAAAGGTAATCTGAAAGATTTGACACAGGAAGAGTTTCTTGCCAGGTATGAATCCTTTATGAAAGAATCAGAAATGAAAAAGAGTGAAACTAAAGAAAGTAACGATCGAAAAAAATCTGATCGTGATCTCATCAATGGTGACCACAAAGGATCTAACGATACTGCAGATGAAAAAACGAGAAACACTGCTTATGGAGAAGGAAACTACAAAAATATTGTTTTAAAATTTACCACTTTATCAGATGGATGCTACGAAACACCATCATTTACTGTTGACAGAAGAGGCGCCAAAATTGGTCGTAACGCTTCTAACGATATTTCTGTTCCTTCGGACCAACGTTTAGCGCCAGAGGCTCACTCGTCCATAGAATATAGCAAAGGATCATTTTATCTTATTGATGGTGGATATAGCTTCTCTGCAAGTGTTCGAATTGGTATTGGAAATAGTCACAATAAAAAATATTTTATGGATAAAGATGCTCGCTTTTCTGCTGGAAACTCTGTTTTCCAGAGTAGAGGAATAAATGCTGATGGTAATCTAGAAATATACGCGATGGAAGGTCCGTTGAAAGGAGAAATATTGCGAATAAGAAAAAGTGGTGCAACATTTGGTCGTTCCTCAGAAAATACTATTAGTGTGCCCGATAGAGAATTGTCAAGAAGACATTCCAAAGTGGAATATGATGATAAATTGAATCGATATGTTGTTCATGATATGGGGTCAACCAACGGAACATATATTCAGTTGGTAGGTCCATATGGGGGAAGATTTAAATTGAGCTTAAATGATCATATATTAGTGGGCAGGACCGGGTTTTCCATTAATCGCTATGATTATGGATTATCCGAAGAAATGGGTTACCGTCAAGCAATGGAAGACGCCTGCTCTATTGTTCAACATCTAAATATAAGTCCGCTTTGCATTCAAGATTTGTCACCCCAATCGTTTTTTGGTGTATTTGATGGTCATGGAGGAATCCAAGCTTCTCATTATTTATCTCAACATTTGCATGTTAATGTTGCTCATGGACTCTTAGGCGTAGCTCATGACATTTTTGCTATTCTTGAGGGTAAGAAACGAATTGATATAGTGCTTGCTGATGCTGCTGTTAACTAATCTCCTTTTGTATTATCTTATATGAATCAAGATGTAGCTCCGAATAGCCTGTTTGATAACGCTAAAGCAGTGGAAAGATTAGACAAGATTGTTGAGCAAGCATTGAAAACCACTTTTTTGTCCACTGATCAGAATTTTATTTCTACATCAACCAACCCTCAACATGGATCTACCGCAACTACAGCTTTGATTTTAGGGAAAAGATTATATTGTGCAAATGTTGGAGACTCTAGAACGCTTTTATGCAGGTAAAGAATACTTCGATGAATATCTATTATAAAATAATACGTGCAATAATGAAATGAGAAATTCTTTCAATTCAATCGGCTGAATAAATTTCATGTTGCTAATAGAAATTTCCAACCAATGCTATTGTCTCAAGACCATAAGCCCAATCGTGAAGATGAATCTAAGAGAATTAGAGATGCTGGAGGGTTTGTGATCAATAGTAGAGTTATGGGTGAATTAGCTGTTTCGAGAGCATTTGGCGATGTCGATTTTAAGAAAGGAATTCAAGTAAGAAAATGAACAAAAATATTCAATAGATTATTCTCTCTAAAAATATTTATTTTTATTTCATTTTTAGAGTATTATTGAGGAAGAAGGTGGTTCGATGCCATCTAAAGGCGATGGAAATGATGGTAATGGTGAATCCAATAATTGGGACCAACCGCTTATAATCGCTGAACCAGATATACAAGTAAGATATGAATTATGTGACTTTATTTTTACATTTAATCAATATAAGTAAGATTTGAATTATGTGATTTTATTTTGATATTTATTCCACACCTTTTCATTGATCTTTAGGCTACTAATGTGTCTGAAGGAGATCAGTTCTTACTTCTTGCATGTGATGGATTGTTTGATGTGTATACACCGGAAGAAATAGTGACATTTGTAAAAGAGGACATGGAAAAACATGGTGATACGCAGCGCTGCTGTCAGGTACAGACTGAAAAATGAATCATTAAATGATATAAATACAGTATTATTCAAATATTTACTGTATAAATTATTCAATTATATTTTGGTTTTCATTTAAA
This sequence comes from Epipyxis sp. PR26KG, assembly GCA_015144975.1. Taxonomy (NCBI): domain Eukaryota; class Chrysophyceae; order Chromulinales; family Dinobryaceae; genus Epipyxis; species Epipyxis sp. PR26KG. The sequence continues at coordinate 7,924 of VKHH01006224.1, forward strand.
TAATCTTAATATTATTTATTATTTAGAATTTAACATATGATGCTATTCGCAAAAGGAATTCAAGAGATAATGTTTCAGTAATATTAATAATTCTCAATAAATGGTATTAAAAGGGTTTAAAATATAATAACAAAAATAATAATAAAGGGAATATTTTGATATGAATTTATAATAATCAAATATATTAATTTGGTTGAAAAATAATATAAATTATAACAAATTTTGTTCAAAATGTTATTCGAAATACAAAATGAGAGAAAATTATTATTTTTTCCCCCATTATCTCAATTAGTGTTGCCGAATTTTATGAACTTCAAACATTTATAAATCGGTTAGGAATCACAATTTTTATATCATTTATTTCGAATTATCATTTATCTTCGTTTATTTCTATTTTTTGCTCATAATAATTATAGTTTAGTTTTCTTGATTCGTTCCCTATAATCATAACATTTCATATAAACAAACTATTCACCCACTCATAATATTTTTACTTGTTTGATTAATTAATTAAACGAGTATCTAAAAATGTTAATTATGGAATCAAGTCCCTAATTATAAAAACTATCATTTATAAGAGATTAATTTTACTGAATAATATTAAAGAACAGTTTTTATAAATTATAAACTGTTGTATCATTTAAAAACTGAATATATGTAATTTAATGTAATTTATTATTGAAATAAAATATCGAATCGTTTGAAGATTTTTCATTAGTTTCAGCATTTGAATTTTTTTGTCTTTTTTCAAGTTTATTTTATAAAATGAAGAGCAAAACAAAATATCCGAATTATGCAGATTTTTTAAAACAAATCTTAAACTTATCCAAAATAAAAGTACTAAAATCTTTTATAAAATTCTGAATCAAGCAGTTGTCTGTATATTGATAAGTGATATTTCCTCATTCGAAATTCAAATCCAATCTTGATCCAACTTAGATTAGAAAACTAAAGTAACTTATTTTACATAGTACAGTATACCTATATAATAGAAACCAGAAACAAATAAAATATTCATACATTTTTCTTAATCGGAGTTTACAGAGCAGCTCGATTTCAATTAAAAATAATATTAATCGAAATTATGATTGTGAAATCATGATCAGTTTATTTACTAGTGCAGTTGATAATGCTAATAAATTCTGGTTTAAGAGAAGCTCCACCAACTAAGAATCCATTGATATCAAGCTGAGAGTAAAGTTCATTGCAATTGGCTGCAGTTGCAGATCCACCATACAAGATTCTGGTTTCTTTTGCTACATCAGGAGATACGTTCTTTGCCAACCAAGCACGAATTTCAGCATGAGTATCTTGAGCTTGTTTAGGAGTAGCAGTAACACCGGTTCCAATAGCCCAAACAGGTTCATAAGCAATCACAACTTTTTTCCAGTCTTCAATTTTCAAAGATGCTTTTAAAGCTTCAAGTTGTTCAGCGCAAACAACCATTGTAGTTCCGTTTTGACGATCTGCAAGTTGTTCTCCAATGCATGCCATCACTGATAATCCGTTATCAACTGCATTTTTTGTTTTAACTCCAACAACTTGACTTGATTCTCCTGGAAAACCAAAACCCACACGGCGTTCAGAGTGACCAGTCAATGTCCATTTAATGCCAGCATCAGCTAACATTTCCGCACTTAATTCACCGGTATAAGCACCATAACCTTTCTTGAAGCCAACATCCTGGTTGATTAAAGTAAATAAAAAAGGAACATAGTAAGATTTTGATGCCATCATATCGACAGTTAATCGTTGACAAGTATTTCTGCAAAAACTCAAATCTGTGGATTGTTGATTGTGAAAAACTGAAAAACCAATATCAAATACACAAATACACAACATAAAATTTACTGTAACATCAACAAAACGCCAAGTACTGCAAATTTCACCTCTGCAGCAACGGATATATCAGGACGTAACAATCCTTTAAGGGCTGTTAGATGGATGGATGGTGCAGCAATTACAACTTCACTGTTCGCACTGAAGGAGCCTGCTTTGTTGAGGACTTCTGCCATAGATTTAATACTGGCAACAGTTCCATTGCATTTCCAATTACCACCAATCAGCGCTTTGGCAATCTTTCCGCTCATGTTCAAAGTCTATGCTCGTAAATTCTCAATTCAGTTTTTGATCTTTTCATCATCGTCACAAAATTGGAATAACCCCTTAACGTTTTCCACTATTAGGAGTTATTACTAATTTATGATTTATAATCTTATCACTGATTTCATCTTGTAAGATTTTGAGGTTTATATTTATTTACAGAACATCAAATGTTAAATAATGTGATGAACGTTGTAAAATACGTTGTTGTGTTGAAGTCTAAGTGCAACTCATTATTTTTTTAGTGTTGAAAGTACAGTAACAGTTAACTAACAAACACTAAGCTAAGATCTCTAATCACAATGACGAGGCGAATCTTAATTGGGGGTAACTGGTAAGATTGCGCATTGCAAAATAGTTTTAACTTTGGTCATAATATAACATTCAAAATTCAAAATCTAACATTATATAGTGTTTTCTTGTTTTCTTTAAACGTGCTGAACCGCCAAGTACAATTGCTCTAATTGAAATTTAAAATTGCGCATTATTAATTAATTTAGGAAATGTAATGGAACCATTGCTGAAGGAAAGAAAATTGTTGATTTTCTCAACAATGGCGGAGAGTTTCCTTCCAATGCTGAGGTTTACTATTTTGATTTTCGTTTTATTGCTTTCAGTTGTTATTGGTTCAAATACTGTTATTGATTAGGTGGTTATAGCTGTTCCATCAATTCATTTAACGAGCATTAAAGCAATCATTCGTCCAGATGTAAATATATCTTCTGAAGATGTTGGTGTAAACAGTGGTTTTGGCGCATACACAGGTGAAATTAGTGCTCAACTTTTGGTGGATGCTGGTATAACTTGGACATTAACCGGTCATTCGGAAAGAAGAGTTGGCTTTGGAATCCCCGGAGAAACTAGTGAAATAGTTGCGAAAAAAACTGCGGTAGCGATACGAAGTGGTCTTTCAGTCATAGCTTGTATTGGTGAAAAGTTAGCGGAACGTGAGAATGGTACAACAATGGTAGTTTGCGCTGAACAGCTAGCAGCAATTGCTGCTATATTAACTCCAGAAGAGTGGAGCAAAGTTGTCATCGCATATGAGCCAGTTTGGGCTATTGGGACGGGGAAAGTTGCTACTCCTGAGCAAGCTGAAGCTACTCATAAGGATATAAGAGATTGGCTAGCTGCAAATGTTTCAGTTGAGGTGGCAGAAGCTACAAGAATTTTGTATGGGGGATCTGTGAAAGGCAACAATTGCGCATCTTTAATTTCTTGTCCAAATATTGATGGTTTTCTGGTTGGTGGTGCTTCACTTCTTCCTGAATTTGTTGATATTATTACAGTAAGTAAAAGTTTCCTAACCTTGTCATTCACTCTATTTATTTTCATGCTTCCCTATAATTTAATGGTAGAGTGCTGCTTTAAAAGCATAAATAGGAGCTTGTCGAACTTTTGCTGCGAATAATGTACATAAAAAATAAAAATAAGTCCATTCTTTATTATTTTGTTGAAACATACATATTTTCTTGTATAAGTTAACAACATGGTAAAGTTCAAAGTCTCCAAGTGCAACAATGATGATGGATATTTTAAGAATTTTTACTTTCATGTACAAGCAACTTAATAATAGTAATATTTAAACGTGATAAATTTGCATCAATGTGTTTTTGAATAATTTTATATTTTCATCCTGATAAATTAGTATCATATTCGCAGCTAATCAATACAACGAAGTGTTAATTGTGTTAAAGAATGTGTCCACAACTATAAACAGTAAGTATCAAAATGTTGACCTAGCATGGAATATCAACTTTTGCCCTAAATATTAGTTATCGTTGTCTAATGGATGAACAAAAATAACTATTTGGATTATTAGATAATAAATACCGTACTTGTTTATATAATTTTATTAAATGGTGATTACTGTTCATGAGATGTACAGCAGTTCTATCATGTGATTATTTTAAACATCCATCCGCTAATTTTGACAGTTGATTAGTTAATGATTGTCAGGGTCCAATAATTCTCCAAAGAGCCATCTAGACACATATCAAGATATTTTCAATAAAAACGGTAACCTCAGCTGTTGTGTGTAAAGTGTAAAAAGTAATAGGTTATCAGTAAATAAGCGAATTATTTATTTGTCGGATAACTTTTTATTTTAGTTAAGCTAGACTTAAGACATTTAGCTTTAGCTGTATAGCATTATCAACTTATCAACTATTGACTATATCAACAATCAACACAAAGCTTCGCAGCTTCACAGCTTACGTTAAAATAACAAATTAACTCCAATAGCAACAGTACGGAATACTGGTATACTTTACATTTTACACAATAATAATGCGGCATTCCGATAAGGACAAAAAAAATAAATCATCTCTATTTTGTTATCGCATGGAATTATTTTTCCTGTTATTGGCCATGATGTTCATTGGATTTTTCGGAAGTGTTTTCTTCATCAATATTAGTTCATTTTATGATTCCAAACAAATAAGTACCGATCAAATTCAAGTGAACAGAAATTTAGTTGTGAATAAATCTCCTAAGCTTCTTCCAGGTATAATTTTTTTTAAATTAATGGCATAGATTTCATCGTTGCATTAAATCCGTGTAACTTGACTTAATTTTTTGCAAAATTTTCGCTATAGATCAAACAGCAGTCTTTATTCAACCAAAAATTCTTCCCATTCCTCAATCTCAACAAAACTTTGAGACAACTTTGAAGAGTTGTCTAGGAAAGAGTTGTTTTGATGATTCAGTCAATGGTATTCAAAGAATAGGTTTATTATCACCAGACAAAAAATCAATGGAAATAATTCTGAAAATGATAAAATCAACTAATTTTCAATCAACAAATAAAATTACTGTTGAGCTTGTTGTTGATTCTCATGTACCTGCTTACGGATATGGTAAAAATCATGGCTGGTCAAGAATTATTCGATTAGTAACAGGAATTGTTCCTCATGCATATTCCATTTTAAAATCAACCACAGATAATCAAGTGAAGCCAGAGTTATTTGCATTACAGGTGACGAATGTCTAGCATTACAGGTGACGAATGTTATTAATATAATGAAATCTAAAATATTTAGATTAGACAATTGATGAGATGGCATTGCAGATTAAGTCATGTAGCTGCTCACACTGCAATGTTAACAAGTAAGAATTTTATATTAATATTAGTATTATACTTAATTCAAAAAATTTATTTAATATTTACAATAGTTTTTGCTGATGATTTGATTAATCGACCAGTATTTGAATTAGAAAGAATACTAACATTTTTAAATTATAAAGCATCCCGAGAAGAGTTACTTCAAGCTACTCAACCAAGTAATAGTGATAAAAATATATTAAATGAGCTAATCTCATCATTTCGCATCGATTCTAATAGTAATAGTAATATACCTGAAAACTTGTTGTTAATAGCAGAAAATACGATAAATGATGAGATGAAAATTTCAAAAGATTTGACAAAATGGCCTTGTAAATCTTTTCGAGAATTAGACAAAACTGTAACAAGTTTAGGAGGTGAATTGCCACTTAAATCCTATGAATTAGCAGCTAATTGTTCGAATTCTTTCGTTACATGCTCTGTTCCATATGACATGAGAGGAGGTTGAGTCGAAGATTTTTATGTTTATTTCGTTTACTCATTTCATTTTATAAAGATTACTATCAATATTTATCTTGAATTATGAATAGATATGACAGCACCATTTTACATTAAGAATAGTTGTATTCCTGTCTGCTGATTGTATCCTGTGCTATTAATTGCACATTTCTCCCCAAGTTGTCCAGGAAACAATACAATGATTAACTACTTACTTGGAACATTTATGATATCAAACGATACCTCAACAGGAATATTATAGAATATATGTTCACTTCTCTGTTGCGTAATGTACAATAAAACCTAATGGATATTGTGTGAAGTGATTTAACTTAAATAAATAATGTCTAAGTAAAACTGACTATTTTATAATATTGTAATTCAATCTCATTTTAGTTATGTTAAACGTTGTTATGTTATCGAATCGATTTAAATTATTAGTAATAAATTATATATCAAAAATAAATAACATTTGAAAAAGTTAATATGAAAAGAAAGACATCTTAAACAGCCATATCAATATTATTTCCATTATCATTTATACTAAAATATGATTCATTTTCATTCGTATTCAATTCGTTGATTACTCGAATATCCTCATCCCTTAATTCATCGATATCAAACTCGTTTGAGAAGTGATTAATAATTTTACTCTCCGTTTCATTCGCTGATAATTTAATAACTTTTGGTGGTTTACAATAATATTTTATTTTTCCATTGTTCCAATCATGCAGTATAGTTCTTCCTGTGAAAGATTATAGTTAAAAGTTATTTATTTTTTGGTATCAAATCGAAGAGAATATAAACCATACCTGCAGCATCTGTATTTGGAATACCACCTTTCTTTAATTTTCCTGTTGATTTTGCTACTAATGCTAAGAAAGAAATGCAATCTTTCTCTTTAAACCTTGGTATGGAATACAACTGCATAAGATAATCTTGAGGGCATCGATCAAGAATTGCTTGAATTGGAGTTAGAATATCGTTTAGTTCTTCGACATTTACACAATTTCTTAATGCTGTTGCTGCAGAATCTCCATCAGCAAATACGATACCTGGAGAATCAATCAAACGAATATTTTTATCTAATATAACTTCTTGTGAGACTTTAGTAAATCCTGGTGTTGAACTAACACCTACGGAACGAGTTCGCATGAGCGAATTTATTAATGAACTTTTTCCTACATTTGGAAATCCAACTATTCCCACTGAGATAATAGATTTTGTATCACCAATGCGACTATAATTCTTAAGTAAACCTAATAATTCTTCACCACCCACGGCTTGATTTGTTTTAAGAGCACCATCAGTTTGTTTCGTGACTTTTCCAAATGCATTACCAAGATTTTCTTTCTGATTTTGTGTATTACATTTAAATGGAATTGTTGGCTGAAAATTTCTTAAATGTGTTAACCATCCTGATAGTACATCTTTAGGAACCAAATCAGCTTTGTTAAGCACGTAAACCAGCTTCTTTTGATGCTTTGCTAATACTAATTCCTCAACTGATGAACTTTTTGTGCCTATTGGATCCCTTGCATCAAGTACATGCAAAATAACATCCGCTCGATCTATAACTTTTCGTAATTCTTTTAGATAAGCACGTCTTGAATTTTGTCCAAGATTTTTCGAATTGATTTCAATCGAACCATCATGCATGTCATATTCATCTTGATCATCATTTTCATCATTTTTAACTGGATTGATATTAGGAATTATTTTCAACATTTTTTCTTCTTCATTATCCTCAACTTCCATATCAGTATCATTATTCTTGTTCATTCGTCTTTTATTCTGTAAACAAAGTTACAATTAATCAATTTAGACAAAATAGCGTTGATTTAATGAAAGAAATTGCAGTCAACAAATTAATTCTACAGTATAGATAACGTTAATATTAGTGACTAATAATAATAATCAAGAGACACAATCCGTCAATAATAGTCCTTAAAATAATATAATAATAATCAAAGATCAATAACGGACAAACTCACAATTTCTTCTCTCCGTTTATCCTTTTGACGTTGCTTTAAATCTTCCATTTTATCCTTTGCAACTTGAATTTCTTTTAGTAGCTCTTCTTTGTAAGGCCATGCATTTGGAATATGATTATCATTTTTCTTCTTAACGACAACTTTACCCACTAGCTTTCCCTTGTTCAGTCGCTTATGATGCTCTTTCGTCCTCTTTATTATCTTATATTTTTGTTGGAGAGTTTGTCTCTTAGATTTTCTTTTCTTAGCCACCATTTCACTGGTTAAATCCAGTCGAAATCAATAAACGTTTGATAAGAGTAACAAAATGAAGTTGATAATAAATAAAATTTATCAGCAACAAAAGCCATTCATTCATCAAACGTTTATCGCTATAAAGCTCTTTTACTATTTTTTTCTATTTTTTTTAATAATACAAAACAATTCGAGTCTTATTATTTCAAGCAATAAATTAAAATGCCGAGAAAAGGGTGGTGCTCCTTAACAATTAGCTTGTCCAACAACCGAAATGATGCTTTACACCAAAAAAATTTTAGGTTATTTTACAGCTTTCCAAAATGAAATTCAGCAGCAGGGCAAGAGGGACAACTTTCACCACAATAAAAATTAAAAAATAAGATGGTTATAGAACCATTTAAATGTAAATAATATTGATTCTTTACATTAATAATTTTAACGTTTTACGGTTAGGAGTTCAATTGTTAAAAAAATTCTTGGTGTTTGAATTTTTATTGTTTGAAAGAAGACTCGAATTGTTTTATAATTTTCCATTAAAGAAAGCGCAACTAGTCCTTAAGAAGAATAATTACAAATTTTTCCCAGCAAATTTTAAGAAATAGCGGAGTCTGAATTATGTGAATGGAAAATAAGTAAGTACATATTATGCAAAATTTGCATCTAAAATCATGGAGCAGACTCCTTCGCAAGAAATGTTCAATTTTTGGTTAGTCTTAAGTATTAGCCTCTGTAATTTCTGTAATTTTCGAGTATGAGCAACTTGTCCTGCTTCCAAAAGAATAAACTCCATGTATGTTCGTTTTATACCTCTTACAGTTGGATCAATACTTCTAATTCTATCGATTTTAATATATTTCTGTCATATAGTAATTCAACCATAACCTAGCTAATTCTATGAAACATATCACTTTTGAATCAAGCAAAATATTATAAAAATTAAAATAAAATATGATGGAATTTTATTTATATATTAAACGATTTGGCAAGAAACCCAGATAATATATCTTAGACAATATTATTATCATCACGATTTGTTTTCTCCATTCTGTCACTCGTTGCTACCTGCTGATAACCTCCTGGATATATGTTCGGCGATGCCTTAATTGGTTTGATACTATTTGAGCGACTGTCAATGAAACTTAGTCTCGGGCCACCTTGACCAAGCATTATCTGAGGTGAAGGAGGGATGCCAAGTCTGTACAGTAAACTTCCTCGTATTTGAGATGGAGATCTAAACAGATTTAATCGCTGCTCTCTTTGAATACGTGTATCAACCAATGATTGTAATGATTCTAATTGATTCAGACCAACATATTTTACTTGTTTCTTTTCTGCCAGAATTGCGATTCTACGAGCCATTTTATCATCTTCCATTTCTTGCAAACCTTTCTTCACACCAGTCAAGGATTGCCATATTGATATAATTGATGCACTGAAACGATATATTATCAGACCAAACATAATTACAAATAAACCAACTATGTCTAATGATTTCAATGGCTGATGACCAGGCATAAAATTTAAAGAAAACGCCACATTACTCAAGGGTACTATTACAGTTGACGCCATCCATAGTATATTAGCTGATCCATGCTTTAAGATAATAACTATTAAGAAGTTGTAAACAATATTGAACAATAAGTAAGTTGTAACGAAATAAGGTGCCATTGAACAATCATCTAAAGGTTGACCATAAGGATTATTGTCAGCAGTTATTGAGTTATAGCCCATCCAACAACGAATCCCATTAAGCATATTTGGCAGAATTTCATGAATAGGCAAGTTGATTATTTCAGCAGAAGGAAAGCATAAAGGTAAAGCAAACAAAGATTGAAACACAGCAACCCAACCGTTGAGATAGATAATATCTATTTCCATTTCACCTAATGCTTTTTCTTTGTAAACACTTGATAAACACATTGGAACGCAGCTAACCACTAAAACCAAAATCCATGCAAGTTCATAATTTCCTTCAGAAGTTGATGATGATGATGATGTCCCTGTTGAGTTTGGATCAGAGAAGAAATTTGGTATAAGCACTACTACGATACCAAACAATACAACAGCTGCTCCAATATACTGAGCCATTGTATAGACAGATTGCAGTGCTATTTTAGATATTAGCATTGAAATTGGAATTGCGGATTGTTGAACCAATACAATAGTGGATGAATTCGAAATGTAATTAACAGCAAATGTTTGCATAATACCAGCCAAAGAATCGTAAGCTCCCATCACAGCAAATTTAAATTTTGGAATATCGAGTTGCTCTTGTGCTATATTTTTAGTCCACCAAACAATAGGAAATATGTACATGAAACAAAGTGGTACATATATGACAGTTGATAGCATATTCATGAACAATGGATAGTTGTGCATGGGAAAAGTTTGCAACCGCCCAAATATTCGGTTACCCAATTGAAATAATAGCATTAGAAAGAATGCAATAACTAGGGTATAACTTTTTTCGTCTTTAGTTTCGTCATCAGGTGGAATTGAAAATGCAGTTTTACTATTGCCAGAGTTATTTTTTGTGTTATTGAGGTTAAGAAGTTTCTGCTTTTCTGCAGTTTTACTGTTATAATTGCTTGACATGAGTAAGTGAGTGAGAAAGAAGCAAGAATAAAAATTCAATGAATCATAGAAGACCGATAATTCGAAACTTCTCGTTGTGTTGTACAATATGAAACTTATAGTAACAATATTTTATATAATAAATAATAAATAATAACAAAATTCCGTATTAGAAAGTAAAATACTCGCCGCTATCATACTTGATCAATTTTATAAGATAAATATTGATTCAATTGAATAGATAGATAGATGTACAGTAACTATACAACTGGAAAATTATTAGTCAAAATGGATATTGTTGTTGACTGATTAATAATTGGGCCGGGCTACAGGTCCTTACAGTTCGCGAATTATACCGGTAATATATAGTCATGGACAAACCACTAATAATTGTTTTGTAAATTCCTTTAAAGAAAGCTTAACCTTTTTACAAATAAATTGTAGTGAGTAACTGATAACTGAGAGTAACTTAACCAAAATACAAAAATATAAGCTGAGAGACTTCGTCGGTCAAAGGAAGAGTATAGAAATATAGAGTACCGGTATAGTGATACCGATAATCCTTCTTGGTAATTACTTAATAATTTATTTGAAATTGTAATGTACAGTGATTCAATAAATTTTATGGAAATCCCAATCGTAGAACTATTAATACTCTTAAAGTTATACCATGTTTTTTAATTCTGCGATTAATTATTCGTTAGGGTACAGATAATGTCCTTGAAACATGAACAGGGTTGGTCTAGTGTTCAAAAGCAAATATCAAATGATTTAAACAAATTAAATCATCGCAAAATAGAATTCGAGCTTACCTCGAACACGGGCAACATAAATGTGTCCAATGTACAAAATAACCAATTGCAACGCATGGCAGCCAAATCGACAAAGAATGAAAGCAATAACGCAAATCAACCAACTAACGTTGAGCTTAGTCAAAAACGTGAAGATATTGGATTATTTGACCCAACAGTTATCCCATTACATCTGTCGTGGAGTAAGATTTCAGCTGTTGGTCCTGGATTTTATAATGATGGGAATAGTTGTTATTTGAATTCAACTTTGCAATGTCTTGTTCATACAGCTCCATTAGCACAAATACTGCTTTATGATTTTAAGAATGCTGCAACCAATAATCTGGCGCACATTCAACATGAAGATCATAAAACAAAGCCTATTCTGCATATATTCTATAATCTAATTGGGCAAGTGTGGAAAAGTCGGGAGTCTGTAATTGCACCTCGCGGTATGCAAACAACAATTAGAAGAGTTGGAAGTCAATTTAAACCTTTCAGGCAAGAGGATGCCCATGAATATTTACGCCAGTTACTTGATAAAATGCACGAGGAAATATTGGATGCTAATCGTATCAAGATAAAGGATGGGAGGATCGCGGAAACATCTGTAATTTCAAGAATATTTGGAGGTTATATCCGCAACACAGTATCGTGTCCTAAATGCAATTATGTATCTCAAACTCATAACCACTTCCAAGACCTATCCTTAGAAATTCCTAAAGGAATCGACTCCATTGATGCTGCAATTGCAGCATTTATTAAGCCCGAAAATTTAACCAATGGAAATGAATGGAAATGTGAAAAATGCAACTTGAAAGTTAAGGTATAACAGAAAGTTTTTTTTGAATACTTAACACATTCTGAAATGAATTCCATTGTCATAAATTAATCAGGCTAAAAAGCAGATGACTTTATCACAGCTTCCAAATGTGTTAGTATTGCACTTAAAACGGTTTTCATATGGAAATATGTTTGGAAAAATTACTAAACAAATATGTTTCAAAAAGCATTTATTAGTACCTTGTAGCTCTGAAGGTAACAAGAAAGTCACATATGAGCTGTTTGGTTTAGTTGTACATCATGGCTCATCTTCACATTCTGGTCATTATGTTGCCTATGTGAAGGTATATTAGCAACAACAATTAAATTAACACTCCTGAAATTGAATTAATATTATTCTTACAGGCAGCGAATGGCAATTGGTATGAAATGAACGATAGCAAAGTCACAGAAGTTTCGCTCAAAAGCGTGCTGTCTAAACAAGCATACATACTCTTTTACTCTAAAATGGTGTTACCAACGGCAGTTGTTCCTGTCAAATCGAAAGAATCAATGGATGTTAATGTTGCTAACAAAAACATTAATAAACCAGAAATTGTTGGAAAGCAAAGCCTCGTAAATGATGACGTCGGTGAAATCATTACATTCACTGATTTGGTAACTGTTAATGGTGCTGCTAAGGATCATGCCATTGAATTAAATGATTCATTAACGGAGAATAATTCTGTTTTTAATCTTTCAAAAAAACCGAACCGGCTCGCTGCTAGGAGATATGATGAACTGTGGTACTTCTTGCCTTTTAGGTAATTAAATGCTCATTCGGTATTCTTTTGATAATTCTTATGTGTCAATCATGATTTTAATCTCTTTGACCATTGAATATATTTGAATCCAAAAAGTTCTCTTACGTTCTGTGTTTTGTGGTAGGTGGCGAGGAGGACGTTTAAATGATATATTCCGTTGGTCTTGGAGTGGGAAACGCAAGTTGTATGATTTTTTACATGACCATAATGTTGACCGTAAGTTGCGATTCAAAAAAGAAAATAAAACTACAATTGAAGAAGGTAGGAATGATTCAGACGATAGCAGCAGCTCAGACAACAGTAGTAGCGAAAATGATAGTATAAAAGATCACAATAATAATAAAGTCATAAAAAATATGAACGAATCGGATAATGATGGAGAATATACTAATATTGATGATTTAAAAACAATTAATGATGTTGATAAGACTGTGAGTTCCGAAAGTATTAATCCTACAACTATGTTACGTAGTATGATTAATTATAGTAACCGTGGAAAAGAAGTAGGAGGTGAAGGTGTTTGGGAAACTGTACCTAATCATATTATAGCAAAAGTGAAGGAGCAAACGACTCAACAACTACGGCTTGAGCAAAAAAATAGACAATCTAAACAACAAGATAGTTGGAATGAATTATTAGATCAAGGTAGAACCAAAAAGGTGAAATTGAAAAATGATGAAAATGTTCAAAATATTAATAATCAATCAGAAAACTATTTTCAAAAAGTGCAAGATGATAGAATTAATTCTCCAAATAATAATACACAAAATAGCAACTATTTCGGAGGTCGCAGTAGTAATCGCGGTGGTGGTCGTAGTGGAGATGGTAGAGGCAGAGGAAGAGATGTTCGTGGTGGACGCGGTAGAAGTAATGGTCGCTCAAACAACTAGGGTGGTAAGGCAAGAGGAGATGGTGGAAGACTTTAAATCTGGCGTTACAGTTTTATTGTAGGCAAAATTTTGGTTTATTTTATCTTGCAATAACATATATTACTGCGGCTAATTACTAATAATGATATTTCACTATTATATAAATTATGGGCTTGAAATAATATAATTACCATATTTGTTGGTTTGTTTGGAGTTTCTACACGAGGTTTTATTAATGTAATAATATAATACCTCACCAATGAACAGCATCATATAACTTATCGCTTTCATGGTCGCCAATAATAATTGAGCATTGTGCTTAGGTTCTTAAATTTCATAATAGCATTTTTATGTTCGACCGAGCTGAAAGATTTTAAATGATAATTAACTCATATTTTATTGATATTAATTACAAATTAAATAATTAAGTAAAATACTATACATTTGCAATTCAATTAATTGTTTCTCTTTTGTTGAGTTTAATATTTGAGTTATACTTCCAAATCTATAATCATTTTATATTATTATCCAAGCCAAAATGTTTTATTTTAGTCACTCAAATTCACACCTGATTATAGCTCTGGTTTATTAAAAACCTTTCAAGGTGGTGTATCATAAATTTATTTCATAAATATACGAATGCTTATTCATATAATCTGATAACCCTCGTAAAATGATTCATAAAAACTTGATAAAGAAGATTAGGGGACATAATGTGCCTGTAAGCTGTATTATGCCGCGCTGGTATTTGAATAATTAATTTTAAAAAACTCATTACTGACTGATTACAACTGTTATTGGATATACATCACGACAAACAGCATAATAATTAATGAGTTATTGGATTACTTTGATCAGATAGATATAGATTTTCAGTGGATGTGCATTCCAATGAATTGTTATTTCATGACCTTCTGCAGATGATGATTTTGAAACTTCTGTTTACAATCGATCAATTTGATCAGTTACACATTTGATTTCAGTACCAGTAGTAACCAATTTATCAAGTTATTATGCTTCACAAGGCAAATAAAAAATGTATCATGACAATGATTTTTTGCACAATTTATAAAAATGAATAATAATTATTAAATTTTAAATAGATATAATTCAATGACTCCAGTTTATTCTAATTGGTTGGTTTTTCATTAAAGCAAGTGCAGTAAATAGTATTGGACCATCTCCATAATATCGTTTGTTTAATAAGTCTTCAAAGTTAGAGTTTGCAAAATGGATCAAATAGAGATATCGATAAAAGTGTAACAGTATCTCTATCAATTATAATTATGCATTTCTTTCACGATCCAGGGCAAATCAAAAAGCGACATCTAAAAACAAATAGGCATATCTTATACTGTAGAATAATAGGTCACGATCAAAGTTTTTTTCTTTGAAAGAGATCCAAAAAAACACCATGAGAGAAAAAATCCACAATGACGACCAACTCTTTAAAAGTAAAAGTCATGCTTATTTGTTTTTAGATGACGCTTTTTATCTTTTTATTTGTTTTTTAATATTTCATATAGAATTTACATTTGTTTTAAAACTACTGTCATCATTATTCATTTTTATTTTTAGTAATATGGCAACCTTTGATTTGCAGGAAAATGAGGTACGAGGTATAACAAGCCTCCGGTTTATAAATGAACCGGTTCATAAAAAGCCTCCTTTTCTAGGATGATCAATGAACGAAATTTCAAATGCTTAACTACATCACCA